>CATIWR010140149.1:0-29571 GCA_949677035.1 Omphalea diandra
ATATATGATTGAATTGTTACATGTTACATGGGAATACAGGCCAAGTGAGAATTAAATGCTCTTAATGATTACTTGGCATATCAGTTATGAATAAGCACTTGCATATGGAACTAAAAGGAGCATTGTGACCGATTTTTCAAACACTTGTAAATCACAGGAAGATGGACCAATAGGTCCCAAATCATATGTCAAATGAATTACAGGAAGATGGACCAATAGGCCCCAAATCATATGTCAAATGAATTACAGGAAGATGGACCAATAGGTCCCAAATCATATATTACATGAATCACATGAATACCCCGGGAGCAATGTTTGCTTGCTCGGTCACGATGAAAACAAAGCTATTGCATTTGCAATTACATAGTCAATTGTTATACTTGCGATGTATCTTGATGATATTTGATTATGGATTATGCCATGAGAATTTGATTATTGGTTTTATTTACTTAGTCGCGACTCACCAAATCGCAAATTTTTTCAGATACTGAAGAATAATAATTGGACATTTTGGTGCTTTGAGTTTTACATTAAGACATATGGACCACAGGTCGTCGGCTGAATCCCAACTCTCTCTCTCCTTGTGTCATATATATATATATATATATATATACATCAAATACATGTTGGATTGTGTATGTACGATGGATAAAACCTTTATGCATATGTATTTTAGACATGAATGATATGAGTTCTGTCAAATGAATATGGTTGTTACAGTTATTGGTATCAGAGCAAATATGAATACAGTCGTTACACTTTAAGGTTCCACACATGCCTTTCATTTGATGTATAAATTTGCACGTTTATCATAGCTATTTCCCTTAAAATCTTAATGTTTGTAAGTTAATTTCACATATAAAGTATACTTATATTTTTAAGTTAAAAGGGGAAGAAAGGAAAGAAATGATGAGATATAAAACAGCTATAGTTTTCTGTTTGCAGTACTAGAGCACTACTCATTATTTTGAGTATAACTCTTTTTGCAAAACTCCAAATGAAGTGATTCAAAAGGCATTGAAACGCTAACAAACATGGTTGCAATTTTATGTTTTGTGCTTAAGCTAATTCGATCATCTTTAGGGTAAAAAATGAGTCATTACTTTGCACACATGTGTATGCCCTTGTATTCATCTAGAAGCTAAATTTCACCCTTACAACTTCTCTGCATGTCCTTACAACTTCTTTGCATGTCCTTGCACTTATATTGAATGTGTTGGACTAGGTTGATCAAACCTAAATCAAAGGTCTCTTTTGATCCTGACAATGAAGATTGATAGGTTCTAACATTGAGTAAGGCACACCAATTCATAGTCAAAAACCTGAAAATCATGACTTCGACCTTGCAATAAGAATGAATGAACTTGAACCAACGAATTTGAGGAGTAAATCGTAGTCATGATCCAGCCAAGGAAGACATGATTCTCAGACAGTGTGATTCACGGTGACGTTCATGTTTCTAGTCCCAACTGCGACTTTTGTAGCTATATGGAGGGAACCAAGTCCATAACCAAACTTGTCAAGTGTCCAAGATAACCGTTAACATATCCAAATTTGCAAACGTGAAAACACTGTCGAGATCGTGACTTATTGAAGCATTCTTTCCTTACCAAACAGAAGACTTCACAGTCATTGTTGCATCCAAGAAGATCATTAATCATGATCATGACTTTTGGTTGATTAAATAAACACAATGACTATTTTTCTTGGAAAACCAATAGTAGCATGCCATGTGAACTAATTGTTAGATACAAATAGGGTTTTGCACAACGATTTCAGTCTTTCTAGTACAAAATGAAAATTCACGACCGCGAAATATCAATCACAACCGTGAAACTAGTTTGATAAGCATTTAATGTAAAATTTGTCTAGCTTACCTTGGAGATTTAGGCATAGTTTATTTGTAACGTCTCTTTGGTGGTTATTACCTATAAATACTCCACTAAACAAACATGAATGGAAGAGAATATCATTGATTATAACCAAACTCTTGCAATTTTACTCTTCAACCTCTTATTCTTTGTATGTGAGCTAATATTATTGTGTGTAAACATTAAACACCATTGTAATTGGGTTTGAGAGTTAGCCTAATTATCAAAACTCTTGTCTTATGTTAACTGTGAGTCTTTGAGAAAAACACTCGAGTGAGGTTTTTGTGTGAGCATTAAAATACAAGTTGCAAGATTGTGTGTGCGCCATTAAAACACATTGTACAAGTTTGGTGTGAGCTTGAAAACACCACTTTAAGTGAGTAAAACAATCAATTGTGAAGAATTAAAGAGTGAATATAGGGTTCGTTAACACCTAAACCATTATAAAAATATTGTGTGTTCATTTCTTCTTTTTATGTTTCAATCTTTCAAATTTCAAATTCCCACCAATTTAACCCCCCATCCCCCCCTTCTCAGTGCTCAAGGGATAACATAATGCCTTTACAAAAAGGAATCATAAAAAAATCAATTTGGAATTGCTTATTTGCATGCTTGCGCAACCCCAAAAAGGCAAATTTAGGATTTCTTAATCAATTTTACTTGTTTCCTCTTCTAATCTTAAAAACTTCCAAGTTAATTGAAACATCAAAGGCATTATAAAATAAGGCAATGGGGTATAAAATTCATCATCAATACTCAAGAAATAGTCAGGGAATAATCATCAAATACTTATTAAATAACCATATAATAATCTAAGAAAGAAATAATAATAAAAAAAAGGGGTAAAGCTATAAGTAAAGGCTAAGGAGCAATGAGGAGTTCAAAGTGGTATTCAAGTAAGAGCTTAAAGATGAAGTCCATGGCTTTCAATATCATTAGTTTAATTGTTCCTTTTTCTCTTTCTTCCCTTGTAAGTTAAATTTCCTCAAGCTAGGGTTGTAGATGGATCTTGTTTAACTCTTTTAGTTTTATAATCTAAGTTCTTTTGATTTTATTCTTCATTGTGTTAGCAATCATTACAAACATGCACACTTATTAATTAAAGGACATTTAATCAGATTGGGTTTTGTGAACCAACTATCGAGAGATGTTTTTCATGAAATAAACCTTCATTAATTCCTTTAATTTATTATGTGTTTAGAGACTTTAATTGTTTATTGCTATCATTAGGATCTTACATTGTTTGATAATAACTCGATGTTTAATTGTTGTGTCGAGACACTTTTAGTTTAACATGTTCTTATAAATTAATTGATACTTAAGAGAGCTTAACTAATTAATTAAATGATCCGATAGTAACACTAAATGAATGAATGAAAGATTATAGGCCATAAATGATTAACAAGTAAAGTTGAAACTTTAGCTAACTTTTTATATTAATTATTTTCTTTGCAATTACTTTGTTTATAGTTTAAATAGTTATAATTCTTAGTTTAAATAATTCTTACGATTTTTATATAATCCTTGTGAAAGTAATATTCATACTCTTGTATAGTATATTTATTTGTGACTTGTACACTTGCAATTTGAGTATATTTTACACTTAGCACACACCCGTCAAATAACCTTTGTCTCATAGTTTAAGATATTTGAGTTCTTTAACATATGAGGAGATGGTAAGACTCTTGAAAAAAAAAAAAGAATAGAGGTTTATACTAAGTGTAAACCATTAAGGAATAAATATGGAATTTCATATGGGATTGGTATGAGTGCCTCTATTTTTAGGACTACACTCAAAATAAGTGGAATCTTACTTGCGACTCCTACTTTTTATCGATTATTGAAGGATCGAGAGGATGAGTGTCATATATTGGTATAACCTGAAGTGATGGCATGTATTTAACATCGTTAGGGGGATCCTTAAAAAGACCTTTTGAAAGGTAGAAGCCCTTGTTAATGGCTTTATGGCCAATGGGGACCAAGTGGGACAATACTTTAGTATTATTCCTAACTGACACGGAGCCGCCACCCGACTTTGGTCAAGATAAAATTTCAAGCAAAGATAATTTACACCTACTTAAGTTAACTAAAATGCTCAATCCATCTTCACCACATCAAAGATTGTGTTCAAAAATTGGATACGATGTGGGAAAGAGGTTAGACAGCTCCTAACTACTCGGATTTAGGGACCTAACCTTCGAGCATCTTTGGTTCACAATTATAATTTCAACCTTATTATTAATTAGTTTGATTAACAATCCTAAAGCATTCATCTAGCACATCAAATCAATCATAACATCAAATCTTTACAATCATTCATTATGGGGAGGGAGTTACAAATGTGAATTCAAATGGGGTAAGCATGCATAATCATTAATGAAGAAATATGCAAATCAAAAGTAAAATGCATCTTAACCTACAAAAAAAGAAGATAAACATGTTAATATCACGTCAAGATTGAAGTAAGAACTAAACTACCCTAGAATCTAAGGATAACATCAATCATAACAAGTCTCCCATCACATTTAAGAATCATACTGACCTTACTCCAAGGACCTAGCATGCATTTATGTCCAAAGTTCGTATCCCTAACATCCAATCATCATGATAAGTCAACACAAATGCATATGATTAAAGATAATAGTTAAAGCATGAATATAGGATGAAAAAAATGTCATGAAAATGCATTTGGAGGATAAATAAAAAGGTCTTAAGAAAGGTTCAAGTCACTAATTTGAATTTTAGGATTATTAGATCCTTGGCCAAAATTACTCCAAAATAGTCATAGCATCCTAAACAATACCTTTAGCCATTAGTAAAGCTAGGATACCAAAATGATGAAAAAAAAAGATCTCATAAGGCCAAGATACACATTATTTACTAAACATGAAAGCAAGCTAAAAAGGAGGTCATAAAATAATGGGCTTCCTTACTATACTCAAAGTTAACACATAATGAAGAAGGAGAAAGTGGGGAAGCTAGTGAGCTAGCCACTTCCTCTTTATGGCGGTAAAGACAAGGACTCACAAAAATGATAAATCAACAGAAACATACTTTAACTCAATAGAATCATAGGAACCTTGTGAATGAGATCCCCTTTCCTAATCACATCCCTAACATCATATACATAAGCACATAAGGAAAAAAAATGAGAAAGAAGCATGAATAAAAAGGATTTAAAGGAATTAAAGATATGTAAAATAACCTCCATTTCTTGATCTTTCCTCTATTTTGGGGCTTACAAAATGCCTTATGAGCGCCTTAAATTTCGTGATTGTGCTCAAGCAAGTGAAATCTTGCTTATGACTCCATCTTCTTACCGATTAATGGGAGATCGAGTGGGTGAGGTCTTTACATTGGTAATGAACCCAAGATATGGTAGGTGCTTAAATCGATGGAGATCCTTTTAAGCCCTGCATAATTTTTAAGTCATTGGTCCAAAATGGTGGTCATCAGAGGACCAAAAATTAGACAATGCATTGGTACCATCACTAAGAAATGTGAGTCACCAATCAACTTTAGTTGGGATAAGAATTTGGAAAAGGCAAAATCCAAACTTAATCTAAGATAATTAGAGGGCCCATTTCATTTTCACCCCATCAAAGATCGAGTTTAAAACTTGAGTAAGACTTGGGGAAGAGATTAAACACCCCCAAGTCACCCAGATATTGGGATTTGGCCTTCGAGCATCCTTGGTTCACTTTTAATATTTCAACTAAGTTATTGATTTGTCCAATTAACACCCCTAAACATGCATCTAAGTGCGATTCACTTAGGCAAATCAAATTATCAACTCAATGGGGTAGGGGGTCATGCATCATGGCAAAGGGAATAAACATTCATTGTCATCCACTCATCTATAATCAAACATCAAAGAGGGAGTAGGAGTCATGCATTCATGGCAAAAGGAATAAATATACAGTGTCGTCGATTATTCATGACCACATAGTGTTGATGGAATGAGTGGCAGATGAGGCAACCCAAGAGATGGGTGAATTAGGTTGTAAATAAAAATAAAAAACACAAACAAATATTGCAGAAGCAATAAACACAAATTAAATATAGAGATTTTATAGTGGTTCAGCAACGTGTTTACTCCTCTCCCCAAGCTTTCACTTAGGCCTTTCTATTCTTTTTACAAGCTTAAGAAGTAAATCTTCCTTATTCTAGGCTAAGGAAGAACCTTCCTTTTTACAGGCTCAAGGATAACCATTCCTTTTATAGGCTCAAGAAGAACCTTTCCTTTTACAAGCTCAGGAAGAACCTACCCCTTAGTATTTTTCTAGGCACACTAACCTTTACAACCACTAACAAGGATAAATCCAAGCAATGTCTATACCTCTCAAATAAGCAGCAAATACACAGTTATTGCTTAAGAAAATCTATTCTAAAAAAAGCAATAAAAACAATCGCACTCTACCTAAATACAAAGTAACACCTAAAAAGGTTTACACAAAGACTTATTAAAAATGTTTACAAGTTGTTCATAAAATTTCTCCAAACTTTTCTCTTGTTCTAATCTTCAAAAAATGCTTATTATATAGCCAAAGTCTAAAATTAACCATTGGAATAGTAGATGTTATGTTTGATAGCTTTTTTTGCAAAACTAGCGGCTAAAGGTGACAACACTCATTGTTCTTCTTTAACCCCCATTAAACTTATAACGTTTACTTCCAACGCCTATTGTCCATCATTCAATGCCCATTGGCTTTGACAATAATGCCTACTAGAGCAAGAATAATGCTCATTATTCATTTCTAGAAAGCTTTAACATGGTGCTCTATTTTTCAAACTTTACACAATTGTTTTCCACGCTGATTGAACAATTCATAATGCCCAATGGAAATTCCTTCAAAGCCTGTTAAGAAGGGCCAATGCCCATTTTGAGTTCCAAAAGCCTTAGCTCAAGCTTGGACACTTTTCCAATATATGTTGTGAATATATAATGCCTATTGTTAGGTAATATCAATGTCAATTACAAAACTCCAACGCCCGTGTCGAGGTCCAACATAGCTCAACCTATAGCACTTCTCCTATGCTTATTGCAAAGGGACAATGCCCATTGCCAAGTCCAAAAGACTTTAGCAATTTGTAGCATCTAATCAACATCCATTATTCATCCTTTACTGCCCATTGAATGGTCCAACACCCATTAGGAGATGTTTAACACCTGTTGAACTTATATAACAACCATTGAACTTGTTCTGGCCCATTAACATTAATCAGATCTTGGGGTCACATGTTTTCTAAACATTCTCCCCCTAGTATTCACAAGAATATCCCCCTTTAACATTCATCAAGTCTGTTCAAATCATCTAAAAATACTAAAGTACAAACATTAGAACTTCTCTTGATTTTGTTATAGCTTTGTTATCCTTGAAAATAATAGTTTTGTTATCATTGAAAACACATCATTCAAAGTAGAGGAATGAGTTTAATGCCTTGTGGTTACATGTTCTTCAAACATTCTCCCATCAACATTCATAATAATCTCCCCTTTTTGAATAATGCCAAAACTAAGATGATTTGATATCAAAAATACAAAACTTAAACACAAAAAGGATACCAAGTTTTAAAACACAAAACTACAAAAAAGATACCAAACGAAATACATGCCAATCAAAATATCCATAAAAGGCTTGATACTGATTCAACACAAGGTTTGATACCAATTATTGAAATATCCACACAAGGCTTGATGTCCAACATGCTACCAAATATGCCATATAAGATATTAAATGTTGGATGTTAAAAACATAAATGATATCAAATGTTATGGTATGTGACTAAGTGATACCAAATAAAACACAAATAAAGTAATAAAATCATCCAATCAAAGCATCCAAAACTTCTCCCCCTTTTTATTATGATGACAAAAAGATATAGAAAAATTATTTCCTTTAAAAAAATGTTCTCTCCCTTACAAACATACAAACACTATCTTTCCAAAATCATGACCATCTTCCTCAAAGATAAAATAAACATAATGGTTTCAAAAATACAGAACAAACAACAAAGGAAAATTCCCCTGATCTTTATGCTTTCTTTTAACAAATCACCAAGATATTCAAACACAAATCTAATTGACATAAATTGGGGTTACATGTTCTCTTTAGAAATTAAGGAAAGCAAGAAAAAAAAGATAGTTACTAGAGATTCATAAAATAAAAACTCTAAGCTAATACTAATGTTTGTTTATAAAACAAACTCCATTTCCATAAACACACTTTAAACAAAACAAAAAGGAGGGATAGAGGTACATTACAGTTAATAATACCATCTTATACTCATTGATGCCAATTGTTATATTATCAAAAAATACAAATCTTTTTCAAAAGAAACTTTAGCTCTTCTTCGAATTCTATAGCTCTAATCACCATTTGTTTCTTTAGTACCTTTTTTTTTTGGGTTTATAGGGGTTAACAGCATAAACATGCTCATCTTTCAATCTAGGATAGCAAAAGTATGCTTTTATAGGCATAATTTCCACAATAAAAGTATTACCAAACAAAATGCTTTCTTTAGCTCTTATGTAGAGTAAGTGTGAGGTGGCTTTCTAAAAGATTAGTGCCTAAAATGTAAAGGAACCCTTGTATTCTTGACAAGCCAAATAAATAAAAGTGTGATTTGCCTTTGGCCTGTGAGATTAAGGATTAGAGCAACAATGATTATACACATGTGATTTAAATGATGGTAAAGGAGTTCCAGCTTTGGTAAAAACTCTCACAAACTTTAGTTTTGAAGTGGAAGGTTTAGAATGATCAAAGCCTAAGCCATGTTTTATCTCTTGAAGTCTTTTAAAGGCTTAAAATAAAATCAAGTTTTTCTTTTTCCTTTTGTAAAAGAGGTAAGTGAGTCTTTCAAAGTTGAGATATCTTTTTTGAGATTCTCATTTTAAGAAGACATATTTTCATAAAATTTCTTTTCTTTTATCAAAACCTCATTTTCCTTTTGTAATAGCTCAAAACTTTTTCTTTAAGGCCTTAGTAAGATTTTTAATAGTAAACATGTTCTCTAACTCTTGATCATCCTCATCTAAATCACTATCAAAAGTGTTAGAGCATACTTGCTTTGAAGAGCTCTCCTCCAAGGCCATGAGACAAAGATTGGTTTTTTCTCTTCTCCCTATCCTTGGCTCTTCTTCATCCTCACTTGGTTTAAATACATTAGAGTCATCCCAAATGGCTTTATAAGCTTTCTTCTTCTTCTTATTATCCTTTTTCTTAGCTTTGACTTTTGGGCATTCTGCTTTGACTAAGCCAAGTGTTCCACATCCATAGTATTCAATTTGCTCTTTCTTCAACATCCCTCTGAATTTATTTATTAGGAGGGGTTATCTACTCTTCATTCAATTCTTCATCATCTGAGCTATAGCATTTAGAAGTAGTTTTGAGTGTCATCCCAATCTTTTTCTTATTTGCATCCTTAGATATAGATAAAACTTCTCTATTCTAGCTCATCTCATAGTCAATGAGATTTTCTAGTAGCTCATCAAGTGGCATGATCTTTAAATCCTTTGAATCCTTGAGAGAGGTGATCTTGCCAAGCCATTCCTTAGGCAAACACTTCAAAACTTTCTTTACAAGTTCCTCATTGGTGAATGTCTTCCCAAGAGCCTTCATTTCTCCAACAGTCTCAATGAACCGATCATGCATTCTTGAGATGTTTCATCAAACTTTTCATACTAAAAAAATGAGGGTCTTGATCTTGTTTTCCTTGATTTATTCCTTCATGTGTGATCTCTAAGGCCTTTCGTATTTCCTTAGTAGTAGACTTCATACTCACCTTATTGTATTCATTTTTGCTTAAGGTACAAAAGAGCATGTGGATGGCTTTGCCATTATTAGCAACTTGCCTTTTTTTTTCTTTATCAAACATCTCATCATTGTCCTTTTCTATTTGAGTCCAATGAATAAATGTTTTCATTGAAGTGTATGGACCTTTCTCTATAATTCTCCATAACTCAATGGATTCAAATATGACAAAGTAATACATTATACTCTTCCAATATTGGTAGTTTGTTCCATTAAAGAAGGAAGGTCTCACCACTGATTGTCCTTCTAGTCCATGCTTATTTTGGGCTACATGGTCGAGTCCCTCTTACACCTAACCTTCAAAAGAAGTTAGGCTATGATACCAATTGATGGAATGAGTTGTAGATGAGGCAACCGAAGAGGGGGGAGGGGGGTGAATTGGTTGTACACAAAAATAAAACACACAAACAAATATTGCAGAAGCAACAAACGCAAATCAATCATAAAGATTTTATAGTGGTTTGACAATATGCCTACTCCATTCCCCAAGCTTTTACTTACACCTTTTTATTCTTTTTATAGGCTCAAGAGCAAAACCTTCCCGTTTATATGCTAAGGAAGAACCTTCCCTTTTACAAGATTAAGGATAACCTTTCCTTACAAGCTTAAGAAGAACCTACCCCTTAGTATTTCTCTAAGCACAATACCAACTTCAGAACCACTAGCAATGATAGATCCAAACAGTGTTTATACCTCTCAAATAGGAAACAAACACATAATTAATGCTCTAAAAAACCTACTCTAAAAAAAATAATAAAAACAATCTCACTCTACCCAAATTCAAAGCAACACCCAAAAAGGTTTGCATAAAGACTTGTTAAAAATGTTTACAAGTTGTTCATAAAGTTTCTCTAAATTTTTCTCTTATTTCTAGTTTTTAAAAAATGATCTTTATAAGCCAAGCTCCAAAAGTAATCGTTGAAATAGTTGATGTTATATCTGACAACTTTTCTACAAAACTAGGCTTTAGAGGTGACAACGCCCGTGATTTTTCATCAACCCTTGTTGAACTTATAACGATTACTTCCAATGCCCATTGTCCATCATTCAACACCTATTGGCTTTAACAACAATGCCTATTGGAGCAAGAATAAAGCATGTTGTTCATTTCTAGAAAGCTTTAACTTGGTGCTCTATTTTTCAAACTTTACACAATTGTTTTCCATGCCCATTGAGCAATTTACAATGCTTATTGGAATCTCCTTCAACACCTGTTGTGAAGGACCAATGCTCATTTTGAGTTCTAGAGTCTTTAGCTCAGGCTTGGACACTTTTTCAATGCATGTTATAAATATGCAATGCCTATTACTAGGCCAAGTCAATGCCCATTGTGAAATTTCAATGCCTGTGGTGAGGTTCAGCATAACTTAACTTGGAGCACTTCTCCAATGCCTGTAGCAAAGGGATAACACCAGTTGCAAGGTCTAAAAGACTTTGGCAATTTGCAGGATCTAATCAACATCCATTATTCATCCTTTAATACCCATTGAATGGTCCAATACCCATTGGGAGATGTTCAAGCCAATTGAACTTGCACAATGACCATTGAACTTGTTTTGGCCCTTTAACGTTAATCGGGTCTTGGGGTCACATGTTTTCCAAACATTCTCTCCCTAGTATTCATAATAATCTCCCCTTTTAACATTCGTTGGCTCTATTTAAATCAGCTAAAAACACTAAAGTACAAACATAAAACTTCTCTTAGTTTTGTTATAGCTTTGTTATCCTTTGAAATAATAGTTTTGTTATCATTCAAAACACATCGTTCAAAGTAGAGGAGTGGGTCCAATGCCTTGCGATTACATGTTCTTCAAACATTCTCCCCCTAGTATTCACAACAAATGTAAACATTTAGACCAATTTGTGGTCTTACTCAAACATAACATCTACACCCAAAAAAAGAACAAGTTAGTAAATGAAACAAATACAAAACAAACCAAATAAACTCAAAGCACAGGGAATGAATATAACACATATTACCATCTCTACCATACAAAAGGTGCCTATACATGCATCTAAGTCCATAATATATCATCCTCACATAACTATGCAGTAAGCATATGAAATCATAACATATGAACCATAAGCATCAAAAAAGGTAAAATGTGTAATACAAGACATTTGGAGGATGTGTAATGGCCTTAAATAAGAATTCATCATAAAAGGGATTACAAGATTGATGAATCCTCACCTTATGTAGCTCTAAAAAGCATGGCATCCATATGTACCACCAACCATATAGGGTTAGCATACAACACAAGAATGAGGGAGATTGAAGGCTAAAACACTATTCACATATTCTAAACATAAACATAACTACAAAAGAGACCCTCAAGGTCGTTGGAACCTAAGTTCCTCACTTGGTCACTATTTTAAATGATCAAAACAGAATTAAAACCAACACTAAATCATAAGTAAAGGGAAATGAAGCATTACATGAAAAGAGGTTGCAATTGAAGCATTACATGAAAAAAGGTTGCAAAACTACTTTAAAACCATACCAAGGTCCCATTTTGAGATGAATAAGGATCCTATAATCTTATTCCTCATCCCATTATGTTACCAGAACATTGGAACACCTTAAAAAGCATTTTGGAAAAAAGAAATTCAAATGGAAAAAAGAAAAAGATAATTTTATAAAAATTATCTACCGATTAAATTAGGTTGTACAACCTAATATTAGGGTTGTATAGCCTAGATGAGGGGGTGTTTAACCTACAATCAAGGCTGTACAACCCCTATTTTTTAGGTTCTGAAAATAGAAAAGGTAAAAAGAGAAGAAGAAGAGGAGAGGGGGTTCTTTGATGCCTTTGTGTGTCTATGTGCCCTTAGAGGCTCACAAGTTTAATACTTTCCTCCAAAATGCTTAGGAAATGCAAAAAGTTAAAGAGATTAGGTCTAGTTCTACCTTAGGAGTGATTAAAATTGGTTAAGGTTTAAAGTTTCTATGTTTAAAGGATGTTTGAGAAGTAATTTTGGTAAAGTAACCTTAGGGTTTCCAAGCCTCTTATTCTCTTTAAATGGGAAGGGTATTTGTAAGTGTTAGGTGAGTCCACTAGAGCCTAAAATGATTCTAGTTGCACTATGGACACAACTAATCATAGAGATGTAGATTAACCTTCTGGAATTAGGATTTGAACATGGGTTGTACAACTAATAAAAGGTTGTACATCAATGTGTCAAGGCTGTACAGTCTTAGGTTTCAAAAGGGACTAGTTCCAGAATGTTATATGGACAAAGGTTTTAGGGTGGTCTGTATAACCTAGGCATGGTTGTACAACCTTGGTTTATGGGTTGTATAGCCCTTCTTGATGGGTTGTATAACCCATTAACCTTGGCAAGTGGTTTTGAGCTTGGTCTTAGGTTTAGCCTTGGGCTTCTCTAAGGTTTTCTAAGACTTTTTATCTTTTCCTTTGGTAGTTTCCCTTACATTTTGAGGATAGGTTATGTGATTTGCATCATCGGGTTTTACATCAAGTGGTCTAAAATTTAATGCTTATAGTTTCCCCCTATTTTTGTGGGGCTTGAAAAATAACATTTGAGAAATAATTGTCAAGTCTTAATAAAGTAAAGTAGATAATGTAAACATTAACAAGGATACCTAAGGATACAGATCTTTAGCAGCTCCTTGAGCAAGTACTAAAATGGATCTAACAACTCGTCAACAGCTTTCAAGTAGTTGTTGAAGTGGTTATGGCAGCTTTTCTAGTAGGTATCAAGTGTTTTGATAGCTTTTCAACAACTTTCAAGTAACTATTAGAGTGGTTCTTTTTAGCAGCCGTCTAGTAAGTACCAAGTTTCTTGGTAGCATTCTAGTAAATACCAAGGTTGAATTTCACATTCTAGTAGCCCTTTAGCAAGTATTGTAATTGTTCTCCTTAGTGGCCCTTTAGCAAGTACTAAGCTTTTAGGCAGCCTTCTATAAAGTACCAAGGTTAAACATCTTCTTCTAGCAATCCTCTAGCAAATACTAGAGTTGATCTCCTTAGTAGCCCTCTAGTAGGTACTAAGCTTCTTGACAGCCCTCTAGTATCTCTTTTGCTTTGCTTCATTTTTCCCTTTAACATTTCTTTTGGCATCTCTCCATTCTGCCCTTTAACATTGCTTTATGGGTGTTTCAATTTTTCTAACTAATGATTCTAGCTTAAAGATGTTCCTTGGGTGATTCTTGTGTTATTCAGGCCTTTCAGGCATTTGTAAAAATAAATCCATATCTTTATAACCCTTATGGTTATCTTAGGGATTGTTCTTTTCTCTAATTAATGGGTTTGGGCCTAGATGCTGTACAAAGTGCTTATTAAGTCCTTACACTTCTAATATAAAGAGATTTTCCTTGAAGGTATTTCTAAGGTTCAAGTTTGCCATTGAAATGCATCTGTGATTTAACTCAAATAAGAAGGTTTGAAGCATCCTTTAGTTGCTTTAGAAGCATTAAGGGTACTTTGGTAATTTAACTATTTTGGGGTTCTTTATAAGGTAGGGTATTTTGGTAAATTAAGAGCTCTGGGGCACTTTGGAATGCTAGGGCTATTTTGATAAATTCTATGTTATTAGACTTGAAGAGAGGCTAGGGGCATTGGGGCTTGTGGTTTAAAGAGAAAGTTGGGCCTGCAAGGCCCATTTAGGGCGACTTAGCCAAAAAGGGTTGTACAGCCTTTGTATGGTTGTAAAGGCTTAAGGTCTGCATAGACCACCAGTCAGGGTTGTACAACCTTGGTCCATTATATAAACTCCTTCAAAGCAACTTATCTCATTTGCACCATTCTTTTGCTTTCTCTTCCTTTTCTCTTTCAAAACTCCAGACTAAGTTCTTGGGCTCCTATAGCTTTTCAGATGATTACCATAGTTGAGTACCATGATGATGAGATGTTTGACATTCAGGAGGAGTTTCCCAATGAAGACATCGCGACTCTTGATGACTTGGAGCAATTGCGATCTTAGTAGGGATTTGCGAGGGTGAGCCCGTTGAAGGGTGCAGACACAAAGATGATTTTGCTTGGCTTTCTTTCAACTGACGACATATCGATGGTGTATAACTTGTACCGTTACCTTGTAAGAGCTGCCTCAGGATCGATAGACATTCTTTTCCCTTTTCTCTTAATTTAATTTATTTTATGCCTATCTTATTACTATAGATTTTAGGTGCTACCCCAAAATCTTCTTTTGGTCGATGAACACTAGGTTAGCTTATACAATATTTAGGAATAATTTCTAGGATACTCATCTTTTATTTTCAGTGAAATTTATTTTTTATCTATCGGTATGGTCTATTGCTTCGATTTGTGTTCACTTTAAACTTTATTTTGTGAGATGCATAAGAAATGATTAAAATTAATTAATAGAAATACCTATGAAAACTTAGGATATATACCTGGGATTATAAATAATTTATTCATCCATTCTATCGACTTGCCAATCTTTTGATGTTATGTTTGCGAGTACTGATTTATGTTTTTTGGAATCTATCTTCATAATTTCTTTAAATCTTGTTGTTAGTCCCCAAAGACTAGGATTTGTTATTTCTTTGCCTTTGAATTCATAACCTCTCAAATTCTTTCATTTTCTAGCTGCATTAATTATACAAAAAAATATATACATATAGGTATTTTCCATTATTCGTTCCCTTTTTCATTTCTTTTCCTTTTCCTTACAGGGGATTGTCACCTTCTAGAAGAGAGGCGGGACTGTAGGTCCTACTGAAAAGTAAGGTTAGACACTGCACCCTCAGGTTTAGGCTCGTTTAGAGGGCACAAGGATCTAGAATATCCTGCGGATTCTACCAGATGAAATGCTAAAGGTCGACTTAGCGATGATGCATGCACTGCTGGAACGGTGGATGGACATAATCCAGACCTTCCATCTTCCCTTGATCAGTGAGGTGATGATCACACCTAGAGACTTTGCCTTCCTAATCAGACTACGATTTGCGGGTATCCCTTTACCTACAAATTTGAGGGTATATAAGCCAGTGCTTTAAAGTGACTACTTGCTGAAGGTCTTGGTTTGTGTTCCATTGCTTAAGGGGAGCAGGACTGTTGTGAGATCCAGCATATAGACAGGTGCTCCCTAGGTTACGAACGACAACTTTAACAAGATGGTTGACTAGCATGGTCATTATTTCCTATTGTACTCACTATCAGGGGTCTTATTCTCAAGTGCCTCTAATGTGGCCAAACTCTACTTAGTATCGGTGTTGGAAGATTTGGGCTTGCTGCACCATTTATACTGGGGTCCATAATGATGACATACCTTTAAAGATATCTTAACCAGTATTCCTTGGGCATAAGGTACATGTGTGGTGCCTGGAGGGTTCTCATCATAAGTACCTTTCAATTCTTTTCATGTTTGAGTTTCATTTGATTATTTTGAGACTTATGTTAGCATTGCTGACATGCACAGGGCGTTGAGCTAGAATTGTTGGAGGGATTAGACCCTGAGGATGGTATTGATAGTGGCTACCCTCATTTTTTAAGGTAGAGTGTCATGTCCTATGTAGAGTCCTTCGTCATTACTAGGCGTGCTAGCTTGAACACAATTAGTTTAAACTAGGTACTTTTTCCTGCATAGATAAAATTATGTGAGTTATGATTATTAGTCTTTCATTAATTGATTTTATACCCATAGTGGTTTTTCATCTTTATTGCAGCTATGTCTCAACTGAAGTGGTTCCATATATATGTTGCCTCTAAAAGTGGTGAAGGTAGAGGCCATCTCTTATGGTCATTGTCTGATGGTGAGGCACTCCATTTAAGAATGGTACCTCAGAGAGTGCATCTTGCACTTACATTAGGGCTTAGATAAGTGACTTATCCTATAGTGCCTGCCACAAGTCTATTTTGGGCAAGGGATCTTGAGGGCATAAATCTCATTACAGCACTGTGCTACATGCCAAGGGAGCAGTTATCTTTTACCAGTACTTCGTATAGATCCTAGATGGTTAGAATGCTTGTTGGAAGTCTTCTTTTATTAAAGGAAACTATTCAAGCATTCCCTCAATATGAGCCAAATAAGGGGGTCATCTTGTAGCGCGAGAGTTAGGGCACCATTATGCATGTTACACGATGATTTGCTGCCCCCACCTCTACTTCTAATGCTGCTGCTACCTGGTATTGCAAACAAGTCTGTAGATCGGCTTCAAGAGTCATGGAGCCTGTGGTGATAGGTGACTTAGCTTTCATGCCAGACAGTCTTATGGAGTCTTACATGACTTCATTGATTGGGTCTAAGATGTCGCTACAGATCATTCAGTTTGCCTATATGTTTAAGCTTACCAAAACCACCTACGTAAGTATTTTCTCTTTTGTCTTATTGTGTTATGATGTCAGCTTTGTTGATGTCGTGTTTCTTTTTTTTTTCCTTTTTGCAGATCCCTCGTGTATAGGTCGAGGCCATGGTCGACCTAATCATTGTCCTAAATAGGGTCATGATGCAACAAATGCACTTTATGCAGGTCAGTAAGAAAAAGCAAAATAATGCATGTATGCATGTTTATGATTGTGTTTTGTGTATCCTAACCCTTGTATTTCTTGCAGGAAATGATGCAACACCTAAAATGTGAGATTAGAGAGAAGGACCAACATCTGGTGGAGGTGGAGGCAAAGAATAAGGTTGTAGCTCAAGCAGCTATGGAGCACGAGTACGTGGCAATGATGATTAGGTTTCGAGGCGACTCCTTCCAAAAGTGAAGGTGGTTGAGCTGTAGAGACCCTTTTTTTTTTTTTTCCCATTAGCTATGAGGATGTTCTTTCTTCTTTTCATTCTAGCACAATATATTTACATAGTTGTACAGTTTATTAGATGATTTGAAAGCCCCAATCTTTGTATGCTTGTTTAGAGCTCTTAGGTTAAGATGAAGTAACAGTTTCTCCATTTTTTTTATCAAGGTTTTTAACATTTCTTTTTTTTTTTTTTTTTAATATAGATGCATAATTATGGCCCCTAAATGTATATTTCTAAATGTGCCTTATCATCCTTTTCATTTATGTGGTCTCTAAAGTAGGTGCAAATATCATTTTGCATCCATAATATGAGGGAGAGGTTATTGGATCCTTTCTAGGAACTGAGGGTTATATAATCCTAAGCTGAGGTATGTTCAACCTAACGAGAAGGTTGTATAGTCTTGGTCAGAGGCTGTACAACCCTGATCAAAGACTGTACAAACCTATAAGCTTAGCCTTCCTTTATAAATACTCATTTTTATTCTTCTCTTTTATCATACTTAGCTCCCAAACCATGTAATAACCTTTCTAAGGTCTCTTTCATCCCAGATTAGATTTGATATACCATAGGTAGGCCTTTTAGCTCTCTGTTATCTCTCTTTTGTACGCCTCAATAGTCACTTTAAGTGGGCAGCTTGTGATTTATAGGATTCCACCACCTATACCTTTCACTTTAGAGATGTGGAGATATGCCCCTTTGTTAGACAAATTTGGTGCCACTCTCGACTGTCACATTACAACTGCGACTGGATTGAACTACCTCAACTGGATTACCTAGACGTTCAAAAGATGATGGAGCCATTTGACATACAGTAGAAAGAGGTACCTAGGTATACATTAGGCGAGGATAAGATCCTCATAGCCCCTTTCATCACTTTTTTCCTTTCTAGGAGTCTTGCTCGAGCAGCTCAAGCCCATATTACTGCAACCATCCTGATGGCCAAGTATTTGTTATAGAGGAGGATGGAGGGAATGACCTATAGATCTTACCACTACAGGAGGGAGCTGAGTTAGGGGGACCTTCGTGTTAAAGATATTGGGTGAGACCGTTATGGGACCTAATAGAGTGGCCTTCAGTGTTAGTAATTCTTTTATTGGGAGCCTATTGTTGCTTCAAGTAAGAGCTCCTTTTATAACAACTTTTCTTGTATTTTATTTATTATTTTCTTTTTTTATTTTTTTACCCTAACTTTTGCCTAGAGTGCCTTTATAAGTTTTTAATCTAATGAGCCACTCACTTTTGCTTAGGCTACCCTTTCAGGTTTTTAACCTAACAAGCATATTTTATTTTTATTTTTCTTTATTTTTTTTTCTTTTTTCCTTATTTCCTTCTTTTTTCTTTTTTTTTTTTTTTTCCAAATACGATTACAAGAGAGATTAGGACTATTGGCTGCCCTTACTATGGATGCAAGGCTCTATTACTTGCAACTTCATTCAAACTGCACTTATTGAGGCTAGCTATTACTAAAGGCGAATGGGCTGAGTGGATGTCTCATATTACTGCCACCGACATTCGTTAGAGTTGTCTATGGTGGAATTTGTCGTGTGTTACCTTGAAGACTTTTGGGGATTGCATCATTATTTTCGCCTTGGCTTTAAGCACGTTTTATGACCTAACTCATGTGCATCGCCAGTTCAATGCTTTTTAGTTTGAGGTACAATTCCTTCTTTCATTTATGGAAGGTTCCTTATCTCAACCCTTCCTGGATAGGGTTGAGGATACATCGAACAGTCATCACATCTGTGACTTCTGCACTAGCTGGGATCCATAACTCGATGTTTATGTAGATTTCATGGCATGGTTACATGACTTTTAGATCTGCAGGCATCACATTAACAAATAGTAGACAATGATATTTTTTAAAAAAAAGAGAGACTATTTTACATTTACTTTTATTTTAAAAGCTTGTATGATTAATTCACTTTAATTATGTAAATGTACTTCCATTTGATATTATGCTTGGTAAGAATTATTTATATTTTGCATATTTAGACATTAATTAAATGCATGACTTCAACTTTTAACATTGGCACATTAGACTATCCCGCTGTCTTGCCCAATGCCTTTGCTTCACTAGTCTTTTACTCATCCATCCCTGTCCTCTTTGTTAATGCTTAGCTAATCTAGTTAACGGTCCCCTAGTGGTTAGTTGCGCTCTTTCAACTTTTACTCTTTTTATTTTATACGTTTATAGACTCTAACTTTCACCTTAGCTGCCCTTTTGAGTTTTCACCTTAGTAAGCTTTTCTTTCTTTCTTTTTTTTCTTCTTCTTTTCTTTCCTCTTTTCCTTTTTTTTTTATGCCCTAATTTTTGCCTAAGCCACCGTTTTAGGTTTTTACTTAGCAAACTATTTTACTTTTCTCACACCTTATATAAAATACTTCTCCAATCGATCTAAGTTCACTAGATCGGTGAATTCGTTCCCACCCATATCTGTTAGTTTCACTGTACCATTGGAGTGTATTTGTCTGACCAAAGCTTTCCTAATTTTGCCTGAACTTCCCTCAAGATCTTGAATATGGGGTTGAATCGCTAACCTTTATCATGGTTGATTTAACTTTCTTGTTAAATGTGCAGACCATTCTGGTTTGATACACCTGGATGTGATATAGGGCCTTTAACCTCTTCTCATCCAGTAGAGCCAATTGTTCTAATCTACTCCTTATCCATTGGTATTCAGGAATGCTATACTCAACTAATACTCGTAAGGATTTCACTTTTAGCTCAATCGGTAACACTGCTACCATCTTATATACTACAGAGTATGGTGTCATCTTGATCAATGTCTTTGTAGTAGTTTGATAACCCCTTAGGCAAAAGGTCATTTCCTAGACCAGTCTTTATATGCCTCGACCATTTTAGCTAGGATGTTTTTAACATTCTTCTTATTTGTTACTTCCACTGCTCCGTTAGTCTATGGTATGCAAGGTGACGACTTGTGGTGGACCACCTTATACCTTCACAATATAACTTTGACCTCTACTTGGAGGTGGACACTATTATCTATGACTATATTGTGTAGCAATTTATAGCGGCAAATGAGGTTCTTCTCAATGAATTATGTCATCTGTTTTGCCCCTAGCTTACCAAAGGCTTCAGCCTCTATCAATTTCGAGAAGTAATTCACTGCCACTATAATATACCTATGCACCCTTATAGAAGCTGGATTGATTTCTCCAATCATGTCAATGCCCCATGCTACGAATCACCAAGGTGAGGTTAAATTCTATAACTCAGTTGTTGGCAAATGACAAATGCTACTATGAACATGATATTCTACTACTCTGAACTTTTTCTAAAATGATTAGTAATGAATCCTCGAATAGCTCTGCTATTTTCACCCTTATTGGTTTCAAGAGTCAAGCCTTAGTGAGCAGGCTTCATATTCGACCATACTATTGGTCACCTTATAGTTTAACTTCTTAACTACAAGGTAAAACATCTTTTAGCGAGATTAGAATTACTTCTACACCTGCCTATTTCTTATTTATAGCTTCATCAAAGTATACTCTCCACCCTTGAGGCTTAATTGCTTTTAGCCCTTCATTCGATAACTATAAAAGCATGGATTCCCCTTCTTCGAGAGGTTGTTGTGCCAAGAACTCTAAAATTGATCATCCCTTAATCAACTTCTTAGGTACGTACTTAATATCAAATTTGGTTTATAAGATCAACCACTTTGCTAATCTTTCAGTGAAGGAGAAGGCTTCGTGTAAGTATTTAATCTGGTTGAGCTTTGAATAATGCCTTAACTTCTTTGTCACCCAAACCAACCCCAGACAAGTCCTCTCCACCTGGTTATACTTCACTTCATAGGATAGTAACTTCTTGCTAAGATAGTACACTGCATGTTCATTTCCTGTTCCATCTTTGTAGTCTAACATTGCACTAACTAAGTTGTCTTCTACAATCAAATACAAAATTAATGGCTTTCCAAGTTTTGGTGGCTTTAATACAGGTAGTTAGTCAGATATTCTTTTATTCTCTCGAAGGCTTTTTGACACTGTTCATTCCACTTTACTAGTTGATCCTTCCTTAATAACTTAAAGATCGACTCACAAATGGGAGTTAGTCTTGTTATAAATTGGCTAACATATTGTAAGCAACCCAAAAAGCCTCAATCTCCTTCTTTATTTTTAGTGCAGGCATATCCTGAATTGCCTTTACTTTGTCTGGGTCCACTTCAATCCCTTTCTCACTAACCATGTGTCCTAATAGCTTACTAGAGGTTGGTTGCCCCAAATACATAATTCTTTGGATTCAACCTCAAGTTGTACTCATCAACCCTCTTCAGGAATTTCTTCAGGGCTTCAAAGAGTTCTTCCCTGGTTTTTGACTTCATCATCATATCATCCACATACATTCCACTTCTTTATGGATCAAGTCATGCAATAGGGTAATTGTCATTTGCTGGTATGTTGCTCCCGTATTCTTTATACCAAATGACATTATCTTATACCAATATGTCCCTCACTCTATGATAAAGTTATCTTCACCTTATTTGTGATTGCCATGAGAATCTAGTTATACCTTAAGAATCTATCTATGAAGGAATCCATAATGCACATTGCGCCACTAGTGCGTCTATGTGTGGTAAAGGAAAATCATCCTTTTGGCATGCTTTACTCAGATCCCTATAGTCAACACACACCTGTACTCTCCCATCCTTCTTCAATACTGATATTATGTTGGTTAACCATTCAAGGTAGTCCACCACCTCTAAGAACTTGGCATTTAGTTGCTTTGCTACTTTTTCCTTAACTAACTGGGCCCACTCAGGTCTCATCCTTTAAAACTTTTGTTTTATCAATTTCATATATGGGTAAGTTAAAATTTTATGTTCTACAATTAGCCTATCGACCCTTCAAATGTCTTCATATGCCCAAAGGGAAGACCTTCTAGTATTTTTTAAGTAGTTGTTCAAACTTTCTTTGCTCCCTTGATATGATATTATTGGCGATGAGCAAAATTTTTGGATTTTCCTATGTGCCAACGTTAAATGCAATGGTATATACACAATTAAAGTTAAATATACTCATGAAATGATGCATGCTATGCACACTACTATTAAGAAACACATCACATAAATAAGCAAACTCATCATTCATTGCCTTAAACTTTGAAAGAAATACATCATCATCTTCAAAGAGACTGAAAATAAGAATATCAGTAGAATTTGGGAAGACAACTTCCTCTAAGGGAGCGATAAAAACCTCCTTTCCCTACACCTTCTTTTCATTCTTTTCCTTACTAGCTAACATACCCATGTTCTCACTTTGTACAATATTTGTTCCATTCTTACCCTTTGTCCCATCATTCATTCTTGCAACAGCTTTGACAACCCCTTCAAAAGTCTGCTACATCCAATCATCTATCAGCTCAATCTTTAGAAAATTACCTAAAAAGTTGCACTTTTTGCCATAATTGGCTCACTCTCCACAATAGGGCCTTGCATTTCATCGCCACCTACTTCCTTAATAAAGTTCATAATCATGCTCTCAATATCCTCCAATTTTATCTTGTGTACACAACTTTAATAAACTTGCCCTAGTATATTCCCACTTTAAGTCCATAAAGAGACAATCTTCTTCATCGATTCAAACCCATCCTTTACATGATCTTCCCTGATGGCCCAAAACTTTTGATCTAACAAATTCTGCTCAGTCTATTCATCAGTGATCTTCTTCTTATCATTCTATGGTTGTGTAGACTAAAGACCATATAGGGCTACAAGCTGATGTGATTCTCATTTGTTCTTTGTCACCAAGATATGTTTACTCTTCTTCTTGCCATCCCTTTTTTCAAGTGGGTCCTGATAATCCTAATATCCTAACTCACCAACATTTAGCTAGAAAAAGGACTTCTCAAATTCGTTTACATCCTCACCCAATAACTCTTCCTTTTTAAAAACTTTTTGCCCAACTTTTCTAGTGACTTCTCCTTCTTTCACAAAGAAATCTGATAGCATTCTACGCAAGTCCTTTACTTCTAGGTTTGACTCTTTACTATGGTAACCTAGTCTTTTCCTTGTAGTCTAAGTGGGGATTTCTAAAAACTTCAATATGTTGGTAGGATTCTTTCCTAACCCTTGTCCTATAAGAAAGTTCATGTTCTTCATAATCCCCATAACATTAGGATCAACCCACTTATCAGTGAATCCTACAACTTGAAACTCTTGAAGATGCGAAACAATCACACTAAAAGCTAATATTGTAACATCCCAATCCTCATTCATTAGCACCCTCACATGATCCTATTCATTGCATAAATGATTTCTTGCAATCCCATATGAACACATGCATTGGATAAATGATCATTACATATGTGAATTTGATAAGCATGATGATGACACTTGTACCATTAGATTTATGGCACTTTAATATATATGTGATGTTTGCATAGTTGCATGGTAAATTAACATATCTTGTGTGCATGTTATAATATCATAAATAATAATGTTTTGGATCTTATTTAAATGTATAAGAAACATATAGGGATTAGTAGATGGATGAAGGTGATGAAGAAGTGAAGAAGAGAGACTAAAAAAGGAAAATTTAACTTCCAACCAATGGTGGTAAGCCATCATAATTTTGCCTTATTAGAATAGGTTTACAAATTAAATTTATCCTCCTTTAGGAGCAGATTAGAGAGGCAAAAATGTAAGAGACAACAAAAGAAAGATATAGCTAAGAAATAAAGAAAAGAAGAAGAAGAAGAAGAAGAAGAAGAAGAAGAAGAAGAAGAAAAATAAGAAAAATAAGAAGAAGAAGAAAAAGAGAAAGAAAAAGTAAACTACGTGTGATGGAACCTTAAGCTTTTCTAATTTTGGCAAAAAGGCAAGTGATTTTATCTTCTTTCCATATGAAATTCCTCCCTCATCAAATGTTAAACATGCATAATTAGTAAGAATTATGGAGTATTTGAGATATAGCTCTTGTATTAAAGTTGAAGATCAAGAGAAATAAGAGCTAATTATGCTGGTTTTTATTGTTAGAGCAGATTTTTGCACCCATAATTTCATAACACTAGAAGAGAAATTAGGGAAAGTGTAAATCATAAAATTTTTAGTTTTATGCCCTATTAAATGCATGAGAAATAGTTTTGCTTAATGTGGCGTGCATGAGGAGTAATGACTCCTTTATTTGGGCTAGTTCATAACCTACCTAAACCTCCTCAATCTAGTTGTTTTCATATATTTTGGTAACTTTATTGTTGATTTAGATAAAGTTCAAAAAATGAAATTTGTAGGTCTATATCCCTTCTAAATTTTTATTGAGTAGTTTTGCTTGATTTGTTGTGTGGAAAGAGACATATTCCTCTTTTATTTTGATTGACCTTAAACTTGATGAAACTTATTTAATCTCTTAATTTTGTTTTTTTAAGAATTTAAAGGCAATAGAATGAGACTTTGATGATGTTTCAAACTTGAAATTTGTAGAGTTATGTCTCATATACATTCATGTAAAACATTTTATGATGTATATTATAAGTGAGGAGATATTGGTCCTTCATTATAACTGATTCTTAATATGTTGAAAACATGCTTACCTTAAGATTGACCATCTATTTTGGTGACTTTATAGACTAAATTAGAAAATGTGTTAAACATTAGAAACGTTCCTTTATGTTTTGTGTATCTTCTGGTAAATTAGTTTTGTAATTGTATTTGCATAATTTGATATATGACTAAGAATGTAAGATCTGATTGGACTATGATCACATTAAAATAGGGTAGAATTTAAAAATTCATTATATTGTCTATATGTCTTATATTGACCTAAATTTTGGCTATGTTGTATCATTTTGTGCCTAATTTATGTAGAAAAAAAAAGAATAAACTCTTTTGGATATATATATATATATATATATATATATATATAAAGTTATTGCTATGAGAATGGAGCAAGGTCAGGCTATCATATAAGAATACTAAGCTTAAATACTAGGTCCACTTACATGGAACATAATCGTAGTTGCAAACCATGCATGCAAACTCATTTCAACATTTGATAATGATATATGTATCAAATGTTAGTATAAAAAAACATTGAGAAAGCTAAAGAGAGAGGAAGCCTACCATAAAGGTTGGTTGCATCAAAGTTGAGTAAAGCCATAATTGGATTCTAATGTGTATGTGTGATGATTTTATGATATGGTTGTGTATTATTACGTGTATATGTGATTGAATTATGAAATTTTACATGTGAATACAAGTTAAGTGAGAATTATATGATCTTATTGATTACTTGTTACACCATTGGGAATGAACACTTGCGTATGGAACTAAAAGGACGTTGTGACCGACCTGTCAAGCCCTTGCAAATCACTTAGAAAAGGGATCAACATGTCTTATTATGGCACATGTTATTGATTAAATGATTCACTTGTTATATACTGACCAACAAAAGCAAATGTTACTTGATTAACATGAATTCTCAAGAGTAATGTTTGCCTTGCAAGATCATAACAAAATTAAATAATCTATTACATTTACACTTATATAAGTAAATACTTGAACTCATAAAGTATCTTGATAGTAACTAATTGTGATTGTGTCATAAGAGTCTTAATTGTTTCATAAGAATCTTATTTTTATTTTTATTCAATAAGTCACGACTCACCAAATTGCAATTATGTTTTTCAGATGTTGAAGCCTAAGGTTTGAGTACTTTGAAGCATAAAGTTTTGTATATAGATGCATGGAGCACAAGGCATTGACTAAATTGCAATTCTCTCTCTCTCTCTCTCCCCCCCCCCCCTTATGCCATGTACATATACTTGGATATGCTTCATTTATGGTTACCAATATTAAATGGGTTAACATATGTGTACATTAAATACATGTTAGATTGTGTATGAATGATGAATTAACCTTTATGCATATGAATACTTGGATATGAATGTCATGCTTAATATATGGACATGGGTGTTACATATACAATCTCCCCAACCTCTGTACAAATGGTTACAATATCTCCTTTTATAAGAAATCTTAACTTTCTGGTGAACACTGAAAGGTACACCACCTAATGAGTGATACCATAGTCTTCCTAACAAAAGTACGAAAGTGATTGGGATGTCTAAGTTTGTAAATTCCACCATTGCATCCACTATGCCTGTCTATACCACAGTTTTGAACACACCCAAAGCTGGTCTCCTGTAGTCAACGTAGGCTTGAATGACACTATCAAAGCTTCAAAATTTTTCTCAGACCAACCAAAATTATGTAGTAACTTCAATGGGAAAATGTTAATCCCAGATCCATCATCAACCATCACATATGGCATATGCCTACCTTTTACCTTAGCTTAAATGAACAGGGCTAGACTGTGTTTTGATACATGCAAGAGATGATTGAATTCCTAAACTAGTATGCTTTAATTAAATTGCCAAGGATCATTTCAAGAAACAAGCTTAAAGAACTCTAAATCCAAATTAGACCTTTAAAAAATATATTTCTAACAACCTGAATTATAAAGATTTAAAGGTTGTCAATTTTAAACCTAAATTAACTAAAGCCAATTTAAGCCTAAAATTAACTAATTTGCAAAGTTAGTAAGAAATTCACCAAACAACATCACCAAGTTCTTTCAAGAACTAAAAAAGAGAACAAACTCTCATAAAGCAATTAAGCCAAAAGAATAGTCATCAATTATTGATATTTGGTCGAATATGAGGCATATATATAATAGTCATCAATTATTATTATTTGGTCGAATATGAGGCATATATATATAGCTTTGCATACTTAAAACCCTAACTAATGAAATAAAGAAGCAAAACCCTAAAATTCTAAGTGTAAATTCAGCCATAAGAGTTTTGGCCACCTAAAACATGTTAATGAGGTTTCTTAATAAATTAAGCAATAAAAGAAGGCCTTGTGATTAGTCCACATGGTGTTTGACCATCATAAAGCAAGAATCTCTCTTAGTTGATTACAAACGGAAAAGACTAATAAAGAAATCCTAATCCAAAAAAGAGAAAAAGAATTCAACAAATAAGGAGTTATCCTAAATAGAATAGGAGGACAATGCTAACTAAGCAAATCTTGGTCATATCTTTGACTTTGGGCTTTATCTCCTTTAGAACATGTTTAGGCTCTTTAATCTTTCATTGTCTGAATGTTATGGGCTTTTGTTGTCTCCTCATGTTGGACTCTATTAGGTCAAGATAATTGCTCCATTTAAAGTCCAAGTTCTAAGTATCTTCTATTTGCTTTATGTACTTTAGGCTTTAAATTCCATGCTTTAAATATTGTCTTTAATAGGCCAACTGGGCTTGTTTACATCATCTGCTCCTTCTTTAAAAAGATTCGCCCTTAAATCTTGACCTATAAGAAAGCAAAAACCAAACATAAGTCTAATATTAATAAAGAATCCTAAGTGAAATTACCTTATAATGAATCAAGTCCTTCTACCCAGATCAAAGACTAATTAAATAAAACCTAGAACAAGGTTAGTGTAAACTAAAGAAAGAGCAAAATAATGACAAGATCAAACTCAAACTTCACCTTTTTTTTCCTATGCTAAGTATTCCTTAAGGCCACCTTTTCATTAGAAATTTAGGATCTTTGGTTTTTAGTTCTTCTATCTTGTTGGCCATTGGAGCCTCACTGCCTCCCAACCTACCATTATAAATAAGAAGTAAGAAAACAAATAGAAAACCTCACAATACTTCCTTACATGTTTACACTAAAAAATATGTCACTCCTCTCGTGTTTCACATAATAAGTCTTTTACCCTCTTATGATCTCATATACTCTTGGCTTTTAGCTCTATTGGTTCTTTTCTCTAAGTTCTTTAGGAACTAAAGTTAGTAATGTTAAATAAATTCGTAATTACTTAGCAAACAAGTAATTTAATACTTCTAATGACTATAGATAATAAAGGAATTGAATTAACAACGAATAGGAAGAAAGAAACAAGTTTAGCACAAATATAAATCAATTCAAAATTTCAAGATTGAAAAGGAATTAGAAGTTGCAAATTGGTGTTTTAAACTCAAAAATTGGTGAAAATCAAGTATAGGCTGAGTTTGGTTTTAAAATAGCTTGCATGCAAATCTAACTTCTTTTATTTTCTTTTGCTTTTTTCTTTTCTGACATCCATTGTTTTTTTTTTGGCGCCTTTCTTTCTTTCTTTTTTTAAAATAAAATTTAGAATCTATGTTATAGATTTGAAACAAAGAAAACACAAAAACAATGCAATAGAACTAGTTTAGGTCGAATTAGAAGAATAGGGGCATTTTAGTAATTTTGCCCCCTTTGAATATTTTGATAAGGTTCAGCCCTAGACACCAAGAACCCTCAAAAAGATGATTATCAACACAAAGAAAAACATTAGAATGAAAAAGGATAAGGAAATCACAAGATATAAGCTAAAAATCAAGTTTCCCTAATTTAAGGAAAATTTGGCAAACTTTCAAATTTCAAGGAATTTTATTAAAATTGACACTTCAAATATGCAATTGGGGACACAAGAAGGGTTAATCCATTAACAAAAAAAGAATTGGAATTGAAATAAACAAAGAAATCCAACTAGAACAAGGAAACAAACTTATTTTGCAAAGTTCCTTAATTTAAGAAAATTTTACAAAAGTATGAGATTTTTATAGAATTTTTTGAAGAAATTTGATATGGGATGATAAAACAACCTCATTTAATGATTTAAAGTGAAAGAAAATAGGTTGGTGTTGTCCCTTAGCACCAAGAAGGGGGGTTGAATTGGTGTATTAAAAAAAAATTAAAAGACAAAGAAGAGGGGAAGAAGAATGAGTAGAGATGAGACACTGATTTATAGTGGTTCGGGTATAATTGGCCCTACGTCCACTCCCCAATCTATCAATTGGGTATTTCACTATCTCTAGGTGTTTTCAAGCTCACAACTAACTTATACAACTTGTGTTTTGATGGCTTACACATAACCTTACAACAATGTGTTTTTAGGCTAACACACAACCTCACTGAAGTGTTTCACTAGGCTCACACTTAAACCTTTCTTGAAGTGTTTTTACAGGCTAACACTACAACCTTACAACTTGGTGTTTAATGCTCACACCTAACACTTACAATTTCATAAAGAAAATTGAAGAAAATGAATAGCAAAGATTGAGAGCTTTAATTATTTGTAATAAAATTTCTTAGCAACCTTCTTCATGGTTGTTGGAT
>CATIWR010140176.1:0-10505 GCA_949677035.1 Omphalea diandra
CATTTGATACATACATGGTTATAAGTATATCAAAATGATTATGAATGCTTGGTATGCAGTTATGGCATGATTCATGCAAGTGTACCTAGTGTTTATACATATTTTCCTTATATGGCAGCCTGAGCTTGCTACACGGTCACAAAAATAACTCCCAATATATTTATCCAAATGGCTTGACATTTTTGTCAAACAAATTAGACATATAATGGGACAACATATTCAAATTTTAGGCTAATATCAGATACACGTAAAATGTGGTGAATTTTTAAGTTATGCATTGTTGCAATGTCATCTCAGTCTGAGTAGGTCTTACATTCTTAGACATATCTCAAATTCTACTAGTCTAATTGCAATAATATTCTACAATCAGTTACAAAACATATAAATGAACATTTTTTCATGTTTTACTCATTATCCAGTTCAATCTATAAGGCCACCAAAACAAAAGACCAATCTCGGGGCAAGTAGGTTCATAACATATTGACAACTAGTCATGATAAAGGGACAATATCTCACAAACCATGCTAGATTTGGTAACAATATTTCACAGGCATGTAGACCAAACATAAATATACAACTTTCAAGTTTGAACCATCATCAAATTCTGAGTCTATGGTCTTCAAATTCTTGGAAGACCGAATTAAAAGAAAGGTGGTGTGTTATTTGGGTACAGAGTCAGTCCCAATCAATGAGCCATATCTCTTTCCACACAGCAAGTTAATTAAAACTGCTTAACAAGTATTTAGAGAGAATATAACCCTACAAGTTTCATGTTTTGCACTCTATCAAAATCAGAATATAAAGTCATCAAAGTATAACAAAACAAAAGACTGAGATCATCTCGGTTCGTTTTTGAACCAGTTCTGATGAAGGAGCCATATCTCTTCACACACACAAAATCAAGTAAAACTGTTCCATATGCATTTATATGAGACATAAGGCTACAACTTTCATGTTTTGTACTTTCCCCAATTCCTCTTCTAGGGTTATGAAATTATGGGTGAAAAATTCTTCTCTAACAGTAAAATCAACAGAATCAGCTCTTGGTCTCTTGGATTACAACTTCCATCCAAGAGCTCTACCTCAATTACTCGATAATTCTCACAAACCATGCATGATTAACATGTCATGAGAGGTGAATTTTAGTTGAGAAGAGGATAAATTACTTACCTATTGTCCCATAATTGGAAAACCTTAGGCAGCCCACATTTCTTCCTTTCCTTCTTCTTCTTCTTCTTCTTCTTCTTCTTCTTCTTCTTCTTCTTCTTCCTTTCTTCCTTTTTTTCTTTCTTTCTTCGCTCTCTCTCTCTTTCATCTGGTGTATTTCGACCTTATCTCCTCTCTTACCAGCCCATAATGGCAGATAATTATAATTTGTATTCTTACTTTAATAAGACAAAAGATTGGTGGTTTGTTCCTATTGGTTGAAAGTTAAACAATTTTGCTTTTAGTCCCTTTTCTTCATTCCTTCATCACCTTCGTCCATTCTCTAATTTCTAGATGCTCTTTATACATTTAGATGAGCTCTCAACCACCATTATTTATGATGCTATAATAAGCACACAACATGAAATAATTTATCATATAACTATGCAAACACTGCATATATGTTCAAGCATCCCAAATGCAACGGTGCAATTGTCATTGTCGTATTTTTACAATTCACATGTCTAAATGATTATTTATCCTATGCATATGTTCATGTGAGATTTCATATCATTTGATATAGTGCATATGCTCATATGTGATTTTATATCATTTGTGCAATGAATATATTCATGTGCTAATGCCAATGAATAGGGATATGGATGTTACACCAAATGTTGGATGTTAAAAACATAGATGATACTAAGTGTTATGCTATGAAAATAAGTGATACCAAACAAAGCAATCAAATCATCCAATCAAAGTATCTAAATCTTCTCCCCCTTTTTATCATCATGACAAAAATATATATATACAAATTTTTTGCTTAAAAAAAATTTTCTCCCACTTATAAACATATAATTTGCCCTCTGAAATCTAGACCAACTTTCTTAAAAACAAAACAAACATGATGACACAAAAAATACAAAACACTTTGTAAAGGAAAACTCCCCTATCTATATGCTTTCTTTTAACAAATCACCTAAGATATTTAAACACAAATTTAGTTGACATAACTTGGGGTTACATGTTTTCTTCATAAATTAGGGAAAGCAAGAAAGGAAGGATAGTTGCTAGAGATTCCTAAATAAAAACACCAACTGATACCAATGATGGTTCAAAATTCAAACTCCCCTTCAACGAAAGCATGTTAAACAAAACAAAAGGAGGGATAAAGATATATTATAGTTCACGATTCCTACAAATAGAAATCTTTTTCAAATACTTCAGCTGCTCTTACCATTTGATTCTCAATATTAAGCAAGGGGTGAGGAGCTTCCAGACCTACAAATAAAACTTTTTTTGGCACCCATTTTCTTTTGGGTCCATCTGGGTTAGCAATGTAAACATATTCATCTCTCAACCTAGCATAACAAAAGTATGCTATATGGCTATATTTTTTTTTATAATAAAAGCATTGCCAAACAAAATGCTTTCCTAAGCTCTTATGTAGAGCAAGTGTGAGGTGACTTCCTGAAGGATTGATGCCTAATAAATGAAGGAACCTTTGCATTCTTAACATGCCTAGTTCTATTAACAAAGGCATGATTTGCCTTTGGCTTATGAGAGTAAGTGTGTGAGCAATTTTGATCATGCACGTGTGATTTAGATGAAGGTGAGGGAGTTTTAGCTTCGGTAGAAGCTTTCACAAACTTTGGCTTTAAAGTAGTAGGTTTATAATGATCAAAAGCCCTAAGCCATGTCTACCCTTGAAGTCTTTTGAGAGCTTAAAATAAGATCAAGTTTTTCTTTTCTTTCTATAAAAGAGGCAAGTGAATCCTTCAAAGTCTCATTTTTCTTTTATAGTAACTCAAAACTTTTCTTTAGTTCTACCAATTCAGTTTTGATAATTTTATTTCTTTCAAAACTTTTTTATCAAGATCATTATTGATGGATTTAAGGGTCTCAATAAGATTTTCAATAATAAGCATGTCTTCTAACTTTTGATCATCCTCATCTAAATCACTATCAAAAGAGTTAAGACATACCTATTTTGAAGAGATCTCCTCTAAGGCGATGAAGCAAAGACTGGTTCTTTCTTTTCTTCCCTTCTTTGGTTCTTTTTCATCCTCACTTGGTTCAGATGCACTAAGTCATCCCTTATGGCTTTATAGGCTTTCTTCTTCTTCTTGTCCTTCTTCTTAGCTCTAGCTTTTGGATAGACTACTTTCATGTGGCCAAGTCTTCCACATCCATAGTATTCAATATGCTCAAGCTTGCCTTTGTCCTTCTTCTTCAACATCCTTTTGAATTTATTTGTTAGGAGGGCTATTTGTTCTTCATCATCGTTTGATCTAAGACATTTGGATGTAGTTTTGAGAGATATTCCAATCTTTTTCTTATTTGCATTCTTAGATGTAGGTGGAGCTTCTCTATTCAAGTTCATCTCATAGTCAATGAGATTTCAAGATAGTTTATCAAGTGACATGGTCTTCAAATTTTTTGAATCTTAGAGAGAGGTGACCTTGCCAAGCCACTCCTTAGGCAATCACCTCAGAACTTTCTTCATAAGTTTCTCATTGGTGAATGTTTTCCCGAGAGCCTTCATTTCTCTAACAATCTCAATGAATCGATCTTACATTCTTCAAATTGTTTCATCATACTTCATAAGGAAGGTTTCATACTATCAAATAGGGGTCTCCATCTTGTTTTCTTTGACTTGATTTGTTCCATTATATGTGACCTCTAAGGCCTTTTAGATTTCCTTGGCAGTAGACTTCTTGCTCACTTTATTGTACTCACTTCTGCTTAAGGCACAAAAGAGTATGTGGATGGCCTTGTCATTATTTGTAACTTGCTTTTTTTCTCTCTTAAATATTTCATCAATGTCTTTGAGTCCCATTAGTAAGTGTCTTAATTGAAGTGTAAGGACCTTTCTCTATAATTCTCTATAACTCATTGATTCAAACATGAGAAAGTAATACATTTTACTCTTTCAATACCGGTAGTCTATTCCATTAAAGAAGGGAGGTCTTATAACTAATTATCCTTCTAATCCATGCTTATATTGGGCTGCCATGGTCATATCCCTCTTGTACTTAAACTTCAAAAGAGGTTAGACTTTAATACCAATTATTGGAATGAGTGACATATGTAGCAACCCAAGGTAGGGGGTGAAATATAAACAACAACAAAAATAGTGGAAGGCACACACACAAATCAACATAAGAATTTTATACTGGCTTGACAACATGCCTACTCCACTCCTTAAGCTTTCACTTAAGCCTTTCTATTTTTTCTAGGCCCAAGAATAAAATCTTCCCTTTTCCAAACTAAAGAAGAACCTTACCTTTTACAGGCCCAAGGCCAACCTTTCCCTTAATATTTTTCTAGGTACAATACCAATCTTTAGAAACACAAGTAAGGATTGATCCAAGTAGTGTCAGTGCCTCTTAATTAAGTAGCAAATACACTATTAGTGCTCAAGAAAACTAAATTTAAAAAAGAGTAACAAAGGAATCTCACTCCACCCAAATATAAAAGCAATACCAAAAGGTTTGCACAAAAACTTGTTAAAAGTTCTCTAAATGATTACAAGTATTCTTTAAAGTCTCTAACCTTTTTTTGGTCTTCAAAAATGTTCCTTATATAGCTAAAATGACAAAACTAGTTATTGCAATAGTTGATGTTTAGTTTGACAGCTTTTCTGCAAAACTAGCCACTAAAGGCGACAATGCCTATTGCTTATGATCAATGCCCATTGATGTTATAACGACTAGCTCCAATGCTCGTTGTCTCTCCTTCCATGCTCTTTGGATTTAACATCAACACTTGTTAGAGTAAGAATAATACCCATTGTTCATTTCCAGAAAACTTAAAATTTATGCTCTGTTTTTCAACATCTTGCAAATAAGCTTTAATGCCCATCAAGCAATTCACAATGCCTATTGGAAACTTCTTCAGTGTCTATTATGAAGGGCCAACACTTATTTTGAGTTCTAGAAACTTTTGCTTAAGCTTGGACATTTTTCCAACACCTATTGTGAATATGAAATGTCTGTTGCTAAGGCAAATCAATGCCTATTGCAAAATAACATTGCCTGTGGTGAGGTCCATAGTGCATAACTCAAACTAGAATAGTTCTCCAATACTCGTTGCAAAGGGACAACACCTATTGTGAGGTCCAAAGGACTTTGGCTATTTACAGCAACCAATTAATGTCTATTGTTCATTTTTTTAATGCCCATTGAATGGTCCAATGCCATTAGAACTTCCTCAATGCCCATTGGCATTTTTAAACTATAACACTTATACAAATTCACTAAAATACAAACATTAGAACTTTTCTTAGTTTTGTTATCATTCAAAGTAAAGGAGTGAGTTCAATGCCTTGGGCTCACATGTTCTCCAAACATTCTCCCTCTAACATTCACAACACCCTAATAGCCATTTATAATAATGAGAATGTGCCAATTAAGGCCCCAATCATCCAAGACCTATATAGAGTCCAATCTAAAACAAGCTACTCCTCTAGCATGAATTGTATCGCTGCTTGGAGATTTAGACCATCTTTCAAGTTAGCCATCTAGAACATGATCGAAGGTGGGTGCTGAGGAATAGAGTGAGTGTGCAAGCCTACTCGCCAATGAAGGACCCACTCCTTTAGCTACCACTCGTGAGAGGAGAGTCCTATCAGAAGTTGCCACCAATAAGAATGGCCTTTTGCCTCTACCACTCATACAGTTATGCCTTTATAAGTCCCCTCTAGTCACGACACAACTATAATAAGAATAGATAACCATTATAAGTATAAAACCAAAAAGAATGAGCATATAACTATATTTAACACGTGTTTCCTTTTGTAAGGTAGTCGTACCTGATCAATAGTAAGGGTATTCAAACGAGCATGCTTGTCAATAACAAAAGTCTTTACATAGAAAGTCATGCTCCACTAATGAAATGAGGATAAAGACCCTTTATATTAGCCATAAGGTTATTCTTCACTAGCAGGCCCAACTCGAGGGCCCAAGCCTATCAATGGAAGCAATATCAATTTGAAATAGTAGAAATCAATAAAGATAAAAAGAAGGGTTAGGAGCAACTCATAATAAGTACCCACTAGGCACCATATATGTAACCCTTGCCTCTAGAACATCGATCCAAGTACTAGTACAGGTACGCTAGTATTGCAAATAGCCAGTCAAACCCATGAAAAAGCCCCATGTCCTCTAGCACTAGTATAATACAAATCTCGACCACGTCAAAATCATTGGAGAATAAGACTCTCAACAAGCTGTAGAGTAAAAAGCAACGAGCATGCTAAGCTACTACCTCCTTTGATCTTGCATTGATAACCTAAGTAGCATTAACCTGTATGTTGGACCATGGAAAAGTCTAACTCCCTTTAACGTGAGCGATACAACTAAGTAACTTAAGGATGTAATCCCTTGGGAGCATTAGGTTATACACGTCAAAGTTAGTGGGGAAGGGGATATTGGGAAAACAAATCCTCATAAGATATGTGAAATTCCCCTATATAATCATCAACTCCCCTATCAATGGCAGATGAATGGTGTGAGTAATGTCCATCCACCACTCTGCTAGTGCCTGAGTCATTGTATAATTAATCCTCGGGGATAATTCGGGTAAGCATGAACCCAATCCCCTCCAATAGAGCTGCCACCTGTTGGTGTAACTCTTTGAACCATGTCCCTACCAGGCCCATTGCCTTGTCTCCTTTCTAGTAGGAGACGTTGCCTTGAAAAGAAAAAAAAAAAAGAGAAGAAGTAGCAAACACAAAAAGGTCAAAATAAAAAAAAAGAAAAAAATTAAAAAGAAGGAAAAGAAAAAGGAACAATTTGAAGCAACTAGACAAGCGATTTACATGACTAAAATAGTTAGTTTAGGTGATAAAGGGGTTTATTCAAAAATTGTTAAGATTAATTTCTTAGAAATTACATGAAAATGTAAAAGGCAACTCGACAACCACACAGAGACATAGTAAATACTTCAATAGTCTGAGCATGATCAATGAATAAATTCTTAAAAAATAATAAAATAAAGATAAAAAGTCATCAAGCTATTTAGTTCCTAACAAGTTGTTTCACAAACTAATTCTATTAACCTTTTGCGTTGGTCACCAAGAAGGCAAAAATGTACAGATTAAGACAATCAATCAAGTTAATACATAGGATATGAAAATCCATCAAAATAAATAAAAGGTAAGTGTCCAAGAACTATCCTCGAATATTTTAGAACTAACCTAATGTTTGCATGCAAAAAGAAATTTCAGGGCAGTGCCTAAGATCTACAATGACATAAAAAAAAAAAAAAGCATAAAGGAAGAATGGGAGGGAAAAGTGCACTACCACAGCTCCTGCTAAATGACATTATAGATTATAGACCATCAGCGTGTCACCTTAAGATGGGAAACCTATTACAATCATCTTCATCATCGTACCCACGAAAGGGCTTACCTTCATGAACCCCCATTGGGAACACATTTGCTCTAAGGCTTCACGTGTTGTAATGTCCTCATTGAAAAACTCATTGGAAACATTGAACATCTCATCATCAATAAAATTGATCATGATATCATCCCTAAAAGTGTAAGAAAACCTAAAAAGCTAAGTTTGAAAACCTTTAAGGGTGAGAAAGAAGAGAGATAAAAGAATTGCGCAAATGGTCGAGGGTCGCTGTCAAGGGGGTTTATATAATGGGGTTCATTTTTATAACTTAGGATGGTCTCTATAAACCATCCTCCATGTTATGAAAGATCATATCAAATAGTTAGTTTAGACCACACCTCGTTTATACTGACCATTAAGAGTTGGCAGGCCCAAATTGAGCCCTTTAAGCCATAACTTTCCAAATTAGGCCACTCTCAAATCCAATTTTCCAAACGTCCCTCAAACCCAACTTCCTAAATTATTCCCCCTAAGCCTAAATTTTTTAGAAATTAGCTCTTTAAGCCAACTCTCAAGAATAACCCACCAAAGCCTAAGAGATTAATGCTTATCAATAAATTGACTAAAATACCTTTGTTCCTATTAGAACCCCAAAAGACCATATTCGCTTTCTAACACTGATCAAATTATCAAAATACCCTCTAACTGCAAGTGTGGTCTTCATAAAGCCTTATGAAAATATTCAAGACGAGACTCATTATTGCAAGCATGTTTTAATCAATCAAAGTGATTTGTATAGTATGTGGGCATGAAACCATCATGTTAAGATAGAAAAGAACTTCTCAAAATAGCCAGAAGGGGTCTAATAGTACCAAGTCACCTTTGACATTCTAGAAGAGTAGGAATGACTTGAGATCAACCTTAAGGGGTAGCCTTGAGCTATAACCATTAGCTAGAAGAGCTGAAGAATTTATAAAAAATTAAAAAAAATGTTAGTAACTATAAAAATGCAACTGTGAGCACAAGAAACACATGAAACACTCAATACTTGCTAGAAAGTTGTTAAAACTCCCTCAATACATACTAGAAAGCTATTAAGAGATATAACATCTGGTACCCACTCAAAAGCTGCCAAAGCTCCCTTAGTACTTGCTAAAGAGTTCTTGAAAGATACAGTAACACCAAGTACCTATTAGAAAGCTACCAGAACCCCTTCAATACTTGCTAGAAAACTATTGAGAGATACAACAACACCAAGTACTTGTTATAACCAGAATGCATTTTAGTACTTGGTCGAGGAGCTGTTAAAGAGTTGTATCCTTCATTGTATCCATACTTATATTTACATTTCTTAATGTTCTTTCGATGAGATTTGTTCAAACAACCATTTCTCAAATGTTATTTTTCAAGCCCCACAAAGCAGGGGAAACTGTAATCATTAGATTATAGGCCTTAGAATACAAAGCCGATGATGAAAATCATTAAAGATATTCTACAAAATGCAAGGGAAAGTTTCTAAAGAAAAGAGAACAAGCCTTGGGATACCTTAGAAAAGCTTAAAGATTAAGCCCCACCTTTTAGTTTAAGTTCAAACAAAGCCCCAAGTCCAAACCAAGTAAAAATCTACCATCTTGGATTAATAGGCTATACAACCCACTTAGCATGGTTATACAACCTAGTAAATAAGGTTATACATGCTATTAATGGATTGTACAGTCTTGCCTTAAACCTTAGTATGGGAAATCTTCTGAAATTAATCGCCTTTTAAACCGTAGGGTTGTACAACTTTGTCAAATGGATGTACAACCCGTTATTGGATGTACAACCCACATGCAAACCCTAATTCTAGGAGATCCACCTCCCTCGTTATGAGTGGATACAAACATTTTGCAATCAGAACTATTTTTAGCTCTAATGCACCCATCTATCATCTATAAATACCTTTCCATTTGAAGAGAGAGGAAAGGCTTGTAAAACCTTAGTGTTACTCTACCAAAATTTCTCTACATTCAACCCCTGGCATAAAAACACTAAAACCCTAGTCCATTCCATCCATTCCTAAGGTAAAAAAAAAGGCCTAACCTTTACACTTTTGTGCATTCTCTAAGCATTTTAGAGGATATGAATCATCTAGTGAGCCTCTTAGGGTAAAGGAACACATAAAGGCATATAAGAGAATCTCTTCCCTCCTTCTTCTTCCCCTTCTTTTCTTATTTCTAACTTTGAAAACCTAGTAAATGGAGGTTGTACATATTGTAGTAGTCTATACAACCCTTATAATGGGTTGCATAGCCCTCTTCAGTCTAGGAAATAGATTTCAAAACTCTTTCTTCTTTACTTAGATTCTCTCTTTCTAAAACTATTTTTAGAGATGTTTGGTGATATCATTAGTAGAATAAGGTGAGGTTTAATTACCTAAGATCCCTATTCACTTCAAAAGGGAATTTTGAACAAGTTATAAATGATTTTAAAGGTTCATTTTTCTACTTGTGTTTTATGCTCTTTAATATTTTGATTGGTTAATGTAATGACCAATTCATTTACATAACTCATATCATTTATGTTCAAAATACATATGCATAAAGGTTTTATCCATCCTACACACAATCAAACATTTATTTGATGTGGATACATGTATATGACACAAGGAGAGAGAGAGTTTGGATTCAACCGACGACCTGTGGTCCATATGTCTCAATGTAAAATTGAAAGCACCAAAGTGTCCAATTCCTATTCTTCAGTATCTGAAAAAAATTTTGCGATTTGGTGAGTCGCGACTCAGTGAATAAAAACAATAATCAAATTCTTATGGCACAATCCATAATCAAATATCATCAATATACATTACAAGTATAACAATTAACTATGCAAGTGCAAAAGCAATAGCTTTATTTTTGTCGTGACCAAGCAAGGCAAACATTGCTCCCGGAATATTCATGTGATTCATGTAACATATGATTTGGGACCTATTGGTCCATCTTCCTGTAATTCTTTTGACATATGATTTGGGAT
>CATIWR010140188.1:0-48302 GCA_949677035.1 Omphalea diandra
ACAACCCCACCTCAAAAATATATTATCTCACACACACACACCCCACGATTCTTGTTTCACTCACGCCCAACTATATATATATATATATATATATATATATATATATATATATATATATATATATATATATATATATATTAAGCCTTGTTTTGATGATCACAAACACATATAAAAGCTAACCTTTGTCCAAGTTATCTGTGTTAAGTTCTACAGGTACATCAATTCGTTGAACCATGATGATTGAAGGAAGAGTTATGATTAGGAACTCTAAGTATTAAGAGAGTAAAGATCAAACTAATTAAGCTTGACAATCCAACAGATGTTGCCATAATTTAACAGGGGTTATGACTTTAGTAATGGGCATTAAAGGAACTCAATAGGTGTCGGAATATCACCCTAGCATGAACAAATTCTTATGGATCGCACAATAGGAACTGTCCTATACTACAACAAGCATTGGAAAATCAAACACATGAGCTATGCACATTGAACTTCACAATGAGCATTGTAATATTGCAACAGGTGTGGTTCTTGATTTCTTATCAGGTATTGCATTTTCACAACAAGCATTAGACCAAGTGACTTGAATTGAGCAAGACTCTCAAAATCTCAAAACGGGCATTTGAAAGCTCCCTAGATTGAGATAAAGTTTTTGGACCCTTTAACAAGGCACTCTCAATAATGCAATAGATGTTAAGGATATTCAATGGACATTAGAAGTTTACCATCATCCATTAATATACTGTTGAAGATCTTGGAAAATAGAGCAACAAGTTCACACCTTTCTGGAAATCTATAATGAGCATTGTTCATATCTTAATAGAGGTTGATGTTAAAGTCCAACAGGTGTTGAAGAATATCCAACAATTATTAAAATTAGTTGAATAAACAAATGAGAAAGTCAAAGGAGGAGCATTGAGATAAACTTCTCTCTAACGACTAGTCCCAACAGGCATTTCATTAGTACCAACGACTGTTGAAGTTGTAACAACCACCCATTTTCATGAAATCAGTGATGGTTAATGACTCAATAATAGCCATGGAGAATTTCTAATAAGCGTTAAGTGTCTACATTTGTAATATAAAGTGTCAACTTTCTTTCTAATAGTTAGTTCTTTGTTTCAACCTATAAAATTACATACTCTTAATAAAAATAAATAAAGAAAGCCAAGAATAATCTAGCAATCAAAAGAAGTTCATTGTTTAAAGCTTGCAAGTGTTACTTCAAAACAAAGTTTGAAAAATAAACTTCCAGATAGTCTCTCAATACTTTTAACTAGATCAAACATACTTTATAAGTGTACTTTAAAGTGTTCTATTTCTTGAGTAAGAGAGTTATCCTTATCCTTAAAGTTGTAATTTGTTTGAGGAAATCCTTGGTTAGGAGATCTTAAAAACCATACTTTGTGAAAGGTTTAAGGTAGTACCTAAAAACTACTTTGGGATAAGATTTTAGTAGCACCCATAAGTCTACTTGCAACGGTTTGGTAGTGCCTAGAAACAACTGTTGTAACGGTGGTTGATAACACTTTAAGCTATCATGATAGTGAAGGCTCTAGTAGGAATATTGGAGGAGAGGACATAGGCAAGTTGTGTCGAACCTCTATTAATCTTGTGTCTTGATTCTTCATTCATTTTTGCACTTAGTTTTTATTTTTTTAATTACTTATTGTTGCCTTATTGAACCCCTTTCTAGTGCACAGAGGGACAATAATTAGTATCAGAACTAGTCTCTTCATCAAAGCTTAAGTTCTCAGAACAAAGATCGTGGCAAGTCATGAAAAATCACAATCCATCCACAGTCTACCATTCTTCAGGGGAAAAGACTATGGGTACTGGAAGAATCGTATGAAGATCTTTTGTGACAGTGAAACTATTGATTTGTGGGACATTGTTGAAGAAGGAAAAGAAGTTCCAATAAAACTAGTTGGAGAAGTTCTTATACCAAAAACCTAAAAGTGAATGGATTGCTGAAAAAAAAAGCTAACCTAAAAAATAGACAAGCAATGCATGTTACCTTTTGTGCAATTCATAAATCTCAGTATGCTAAGTTACAAATGTGTATATTAGCCAAAGAAATATGGGACACATTGCAAACTCAGCATGATGAAACTAGTGAAGTTAAGAAGAAAAAGATACAAATGCACATATACATGTTTGAAACATTTGTATATCAACCCGGTGAAACTATTACTGAGACGTATAACAAATTTATAGATATTGTAGGCACTCTCAAAACTCTAATAAAGTCTTATTCAAATGTGGACATGGTAACAAAAATTCTGAGAACACTTCCCAAAGTAAGTGGGAAGATAAGAAAACAGCTATAGAGGAAACTAACAAGCTGGATGCCCTGTCAATTAATGAGCTTATGGGAAAGCTGTTGGCTCATGAAATCACTATTGACAAGCCAACAGAAAACACAAGAATGAGAAAGAAAGACGTGGTATTGAAAGCTAAAGAGATGTATTTTGAATGTTCATATGTTTCTTATTTACTAACATATTCTTCTTCTAGTGATGATAAACATAGTAATGAAGATGAACATCTCGCTCTCATCACTAATTAAGTAAAGATATTCCTTTCAAACCAAAATAGTAAAAGGGCAAGAAGATATAAGAAAAGAGGTAGTAAGAGTCAACTCATCTACCATGGATTCAATGAGAAATGAAATATAAAATTAGATTGTCCCAAGATCAAGAAGATAAGTTTCCTGCCAGAAAACACATTTCCAAGAATGGAAAGGAAGTGTACAAAGCTACTTGGGATGATACTAGTGACTCTAAACTTAATAAGGAGGAAACATGAAAGGAGTTAGCTAGCCTTTGTCTTCTGGCAACTGAGGAGCAATTGAATGAATCATCAAGTGAACACTCATCCAACAGTGAAAGTAACAGTGATGGTGATATAGAGGTAAATTCTTTTGATTCCTACTCTAGAAATGAATTGTATTTTATAATCACCAAGCTCATTATGAAAGTTAAGACTCTTAAGTCTAACACATCCTCTCCTAAAAATAAGAACAAATCTTTAAAATATTATGCTAAGGGTCAAGAAACTCTAGCAAAAGAGATTGAGTCTCATAATTGAGAACCTTAAGCTTAAGGAAAACCTCAACAAGTTCACCAAAGGAAAGGAAAAGTTAAACTCTATCTTTGAGGTTCAAAAGAGCCCATCCATCAAGCATGGATTAGGCTATAATTCTCAACTTCAACTGCTCCTTCTACCTTCAAAATAGTTTTTATTGAGGCTAAGGAAGATAATGTTCCTAACCCTATAAGAATGCCAAAAGTTCCTAAGAAGGGAAACACCAAGATAAATGACATAAAGGGTAAGTATCAACAAATTCACACATAATTGAGACATGCTCCTCTTAGAGCAAATTATGCTTATATGTATCGTTTATACAAGCTTAAGAGGCAAGGTGAGTAAAGACACAAAAATAGGCATAATTATGGATTTAGACAAATACAACATAAGAGAATTCATCACATGAGAAACACTCATAGACATATTACTCAAAGGAGTTAAAAGTCTCATTAACACTATGTACATGTTCCGCCTAGAAGTAAGACACTAGCTTACTTTGATGTTGATTGTTTTTACTATGATATATATGGCTACATTGCCTATCATTGGCATTCTAGAAGGTATGATAAGCAGTTGGTAAGAGCTAACCCCCTAAGACCCAAGAAGGTTTTGGTACTTAAGACATAACTCTCATTGTTTTGCAGATGTGCTTGAAATCCCAAGTTAGCGAGCAAGAGTTATATCTTGATAATGGATGTTCAAAGCACATGACAGGAGAAAAAAGGTTTTTCACACAATTAGAAAAGATTGAATGGCTTGGAAACGTGTCTTTTGAAGACAATAGCAAAGCCAAAGTTATTGGCATAGGTAAAGTTGGTAAGGATGATGACTCATTTATCCTTGATAAAGTACTGCTTGTTAATGGACTCAAACACAATTTGCTAAGTGTAAGTCAGTTGTGTAACAAATGCCTTTATGTTTGAGCCATCAACATGCTGTGTCAAGGATGAATGACAACAAAATTTTGTTAATTGGTAGAAGAGTTTATAATATTTGTGTGATTGATTTAAATTCTCTTGTTAACTATAATAAAAAGTATTTAGTCTCTATAGTGAATAAAGGTAAAACTTGGCATAGAAGGCTAAAGCATGCTAGCATGGAACTCAATAAGTTGAATAGAAGAAGCTTAAGGTCTACTTGAAATCAAGTTTGCAAAAAAAGAAGTTTGTGAAGCATGTCAAAGAGGTAAACAAATCAAATCTTCATTCAAATCCAAGAATAAGGTAAGCTCTTTTATACCATTGCAATTGCTTTATATGGATCTATTTAGACCCACTAAAGTATCTAGCTTGGGAGGCATGCATTACGCATTCAAAATAGTAGATGATTACTCCATATATACTTGGATATTGTTCCTTCCTCATAAGACCTTAGGTAAGAAAATTCAAATCCAAAAGGATTTGAAAATCTCCTCTATTAGAAGTGACCATGGAGGAGAGTTTGAGAATGCTAAGTTTCATAGCTTTTGTGATAAGTATGATATCTCATGCAACTTCTCAACTCCTAAAACACCACAATAGAACGGTGTGGTAGAAAGAAAGAATATAACTCTTCAAAAAATGGCTAGAACCCTGTTGAATAAGTACAATCTTCCTAAGTACTTTTGGACTAAAGCTATAAACACTTCATGTCTTGAATTGAGTCTTGGAAAAACCCTTGTTAAAAAAAAAAACTCCCTATGAGTTGTGGACCAGTAGATAGCCCAAGATTGCATACTTTAGAGGTTTTGATTACAAGTGCTTTATTCAAAACACTGAAGACAACTTTTGCAAGCTCCAAGTTCGATGAAGGAATTTTCCTAGGATATTCTACTGCTAGCAAAGAGTATAGAGCCTTCAATAATGGAACACTTATTGTAAAAGAGTCTATGCATGTTGCATTTGATGAATCTGACCTCACTTCTTTAAGAAAAGAAGAAGATTTTGATGATCTTACAGGTCATATAAGCGAACTAAACATTGGACAAGAAGGAAAAATTATGGATAAGCTACAATACATGAGAAATGAAGGAAATGAAGATCCACCTTTTCTTACTCCTAGTGAAGAGCAAACTCAGCTAAAAAGGGACTGGATTTTCAAGAAAGATCATCCAAGAGCTCTTATCATTGGTGATCCATGAAATCAGGTAACAACTAGATCATCTTGTAGAAATACATGTACTAATCTTGCTTTGTATCCCTTATAGAGCCTAAGATCATAGATGAGCCCATTAAAGATGAACATTGGGGTCTTGCTATATAAGAAGAACTCAATCACTTTGAAAGGAACAAAATATGGACTTTAGTTCCTAGGCCTCATATTTATTCCATTATTAGAACTAAATAGGTCTTTAAAAATAAACTTGATGAACATGGAATTATGATTAGAAACAAGGCTCAGTTAGCAGCCAAAGGCTATAACCAAGAAGAAGGAATTTACTTTGATGAGACATTTACACCATAGTTGGACTTGAAGCTATTAGAATTTTACTTGCATTTGCATCTCACATGAATTTCAAGTTATATCAAATGGATGCCAAAAATGCTTTGCTGAATGGGTACATTGATGAGGAAGTGTATGTTAAACAACCCCTTGATTTTGAAATCCATTAATTTCCTAGCCATGTGTTCAAGCTCATCAAAGCTCTATATGGCTTGAAACAAGCTCTAAGAGCTTAGTACAAGAGGTTGAACAACTTTTTATTAGAGAAAGGTTTCTCCAAAGTTTTGGTGGACATAACTCTCTTTTTTAAGGAAAAGAATAGGGACTTATTGTTAGTACAGATATATATAGAAGATATCATATTTGGTGCTACTAATGTTTGCTTATATAAAGATTTCTCTAAAGTAATAAAGAATGAGTTTGAAATGAGCATGATAGGAGGACTCAAATTCTTCCTTGGATTATAAATCAAGCAAGAAAAGGAAGGAATCTTCATCAACCAAGCTAAATATACAAAGGAATTAATCAAAATATTTGGCATGGAAAACAAGAAACTGTACAAAACTCCTATGAGCTCCAACATCAAGCTAACATGGATGAACATGGTAAAAATATGGATCAAAAGCTATATAAAGGTCTGATTAGTAGTCTTCTCTATCTCACAATCTCTAGACTTGATATTATGTTCAGTGTTTGCTTGTGTGCTAGATATCAATCTAATCCTAAATTGTCTCATTTACACACTGTGAAACACTTACTTAAATCTCTTGTTAGTACTTCTAACTTAGGACTTTGGTATCCTAAGAGTGTTTTATTTTAATTGAATGCATTTTTTTATGCTGATTTTGTTGGATGTACCTTAGATAGAAAGAGCACTTTGGGAACATGTCAATTACTTGATCAATGCTTGGTGTCTTAGAGTAGCAAAAAGTAAAACTCATTTGCTTTATGAATTGCTGAAGCTAAGAATGTGATTATTGGCTTTTATTGTGTACAAATCCTATGAATGAAGCAATAACTTCTTGATTACAAAGTAGTTGTAAATCAAGTTGTCATTAAGTGTGATAACACTAATGCCATAAATTTGTCCAAGAATCCCATACAATGTTTTAGGAGTAATCATATAGACATTAGACATAACTTTCTTAGAGATCATGCTACTAATAGAAATATTGTGTTAGAATTTATTGATACCAACCATCAATTGGCAGATGTTTTTACTAAACCTCTTTGTGATGAAAGGATGCAATTCATTAAAAGAGAACTTGCTATGATTAATGGAAATGCATTAGATTAGCTTCAAACAAGTTTTTCTTCTTCTCAATTTACTTATGATAATTGTTGTGTGATACTTGATCATTGTTGCTTGAATTAATCATTATTAAAGTCTTTAGATTTAATAGCTAAAGATTTTAATTGTGTATGATATTTTGTTACTTGTACATTCCTCATTTTGATTTTATTTATCTCAACGATCATTGTGAAACTCTAACGATCGTTGTTCTTTACCCAATGGTCATTGCAAACTAGCTCGTTGTCTATAGAACACTTACAAGAGCAAACTAATGGTCATGTCCAACAGCCATTCCCTAACTCGCAACAGCTATTGAACACTCCCAACGGTCATATTTTTTTTAAAAGGGGAGCTCATTAACCTTCTATTTAAACCCCCTCTAACCCTAAAATCATTTAACTTTTTGCATTGCTTTGATTTCTATTCATTTCTTTGTATATTTCCTTACATAAAAAACTCATTCACACAATCAAATGACACCCTAACTAGATTTCACCAAAAGATATAAGCAATCTACTGAAAAGAACCCCCCAACCTTTTACTCTAGCTTCAAAATTGAGGAAAATATTGAAGAAGAGAGTCGTCCTCTTCAACCTAACAATAATATCAAAAATCCAAAATTAGCCAAGATTCAAAGGGGAATGGGAAGGTCACCAAAATAGAGCACACTCCTATACCTTTAACTTCTTCTTTGGTTTAGCAATTTCATCTCAAAAGTGAAAAGGAAAAGGAATTAGCTCTAAAATAGGTAAAAACACATCTTAGAGGTGGGAAATTCTTAGAGTGGAACGACTTGCAAAGGTATGGGCTGGCTGATAAAGTAGAAGAGTTAATGTTTGAGATTGGATGAGAGTTATTTTACCATCATAGGGAATCCCTCTCTACCTAGAGTTGACAGTAGAGTTCTTAACAACCTTAGAAGTGTTAGGTAGTGATTGTGAAGTATATGCTCAAGAAGGCATAATAAAGTTCAGGCTATTTGGGAAGAAATACACACTAAGACCAAATGTCTTGGCTAGGTGCTTTGATGCATCCAACAAAGGTCACACAGAGCCTCCTCCAACCTTCAAGTTGATGTCAACTAGTTTTAGAAGTGCATCACTGATGGAAGAAGTAGCTACAACAATAACAACAATAAAGCTTCTAAGATAAAGAGTCAAGCCTTAAGGATTGCCCATAGGTTCATCACCTAAAACATCAATGGAAGAGGCCAATCTGATGGAAACTGCACCATAAGAGATCTCTTCTACCTATAGTGCATAAAGAACAAACAGAAGGTGAATACTCCTTTGCTCTTAATGTAGAGAATAGATGGGCAAGTAGATAAGGAAAACGAGTTTGTGATTGCTCACTACCTCATAAAGATTGTAAAATTTCTGAAAGGAATCCCCCAAACTAAAGAAGAGCTTGAAGAAAAGAATATAGTGATGGAAAAGTTGCCATACAATAAGCCCATTTGTGAAAATGCTACTAAGCATAAGGATCCTGCAAAGACTTGATATTGGATTGATCAAGAGGGTGCATGAGAAAGCTGAGATTATTAAAGATGAAGAGGAAAATAAGGATGTTGAAGAAGCTTTCGGGGTAGGAGTTGTAATAGTAGAAGGAATTAGAACTAGTGCTTTTACTACTTCACAACAGGCATATTGAACAAGTATTGCATTTTCACAATAGGCATTGGACCAAAGGACTTGAATTGAGCAAAACTTTCAAGATCTCAAAATAGGCATTGGAAAAGATTCCTAGATTGAGCTAAAATTTTTGGACCCTCCAACAAGACTCTCAATAAAGTAACAGGCATTAAGGATAATCAATGGGCATTATAAGTCCACTAATAGCCATTGATGTAGTGTTAATAATCTTGGAAAATAGAGCATCAAGTTCATACCTTTTTAGAAATCTATAAGGTTTGATATTGAAGTCGAACAAGCATTAAAGAATATCCAAAAACCATTAAAGTTAGTTGAATAAACAAATGAGAAAGTCAAAGGAGGAGTGTTGAGACAAACTTCTCTCTAATGGCTAGTCCCAATAGGCATTTCATTAGTACTAATGACTATTGAACTTATATTTTGCTTGACAACCACCTATTTTCATGAAATCAATGATGGTCAATGACTCAATAATAGGCATAGAGAATTCCCAGCAGATGTTAAATGTCCACATCTATAATATAAAGTGACAACTTTATTTCTAACGATTAGTTCTTTGTTTCAACCTATAAAAAGACCCACTCTCAATAGAAACAAATAGAAAAAATCATTCCATTAAGCGAGTGCTCTGTTGTGAAAGCTATTTTCAAATAAAAAGGGTAAACTAAGAGTGTTATAGCAATTAAAAGAAGTTCATTGTTTAAAGCTTGTAAGTGTTGTCTTCAAAACAGAGTTTGAAGAATAAGCTTTCTAGATATTCTCTTAATACTCTTAATCAGATCAAATATACTTTGTGAGTGTACTTTAAAGTGTTATATTGCTTGAGTGAGAGAGTTATCCTCATCATTAAAGTTGTATTTTGTTTGAGGAAATCCATAGTTTGGAGATCTTAAAAACCATATATATATATATATATATATATATATATACACACACACACACACACACACATACACACTCTAACTTTTTCCTATACTGCCTTTTTGGGTTTTCGACTTAGCATGGTATTTTATCCTTTTTCTTCTTATTTCATTTTGCTTTATGATTTTATGCCTTATTTTTGCCTAAGTTGCCATTTCTCATTTTTGACTTAGCGGACTACTTTACTTTTCTCACACCTCATACCAAGTATCTCTTCAGCCTATCTAGATTCTTTGGTTTGGTGAACTCATTTCCCTCCATATTTATTAGTTTCACTGCACTACTCGAATAAATCTGGTTGATCATATAAGGCCTTCCCAATTTAGCCTAAATTTCCCTTTAAGATCTTGGGTCTGGGGTCAAACTGCTTTCATCACCAAATCTCTAACCTTTATCATACTCGACTTAGACCTTTTATTAAACATGCGAGCTACTCTAGCCTATTACAATTAGATGTGATAGAGGGCCTTCAATCTTTTCTTATCTAGTAATGCTAACTATTTGAATCTATTTCTTACCTACTAGTGTTAAGGGTCCTTGAACTCAACCAACACTTACAAATACCTCATTTCTAGCTTAATTGGCAATACTGCCTTGATCTCATACACTAAAGAATATGGTATCATTCTAGTCATCATCCTTGTTATAGATTGATAGCCTTATAAAGCAAATGGTAACTTATATGATCTGTCATTGTACGTCCTAACCATCTTTGCAAGGATATTTTTGACACTTTTGTTCACTACCTTAACTACCCTATTAGCTTGCGGCCTGTACGGTGATGACTTGGTGGTCCACTCCATACTTTTAAAGGATTACCTTGACATTAGCTTGAAAATGGACTCCATTATTTGTAATAATGTGATGTGATACTTTATATCGATAGATGAGGTTTTTTTCGACAGATGAAGTTCTTTTCGATGAAATGGACTCCATTATCTATAATAATGTGATGTGATATTTCATATATCTCTTCTTATGGTAGGTGATAGAAATTAATTCTCTGAAAGTTCCACACCAACTCCTTCATGTGTTCTAAGTACAGGCTCAAACATTCTTCTTTTAGTTCCTACTTATCAGTCACTTAATATATGACCAATAATGAGTCTTTGAACACTTTTGTTATGGTAACCCTTATCTATTTTAGAAATTCCAACCTAAGTGCATGTTCTTTGTATTTCACCATATTGTTGGTCACTGTAAAGTCTAATTTCTTAACTATAGGAAAAGTTCCTTTTTTGATGAAATCAGGATCACTTCCATACCTGATTCTTTCTTATTCACTGGTTCATCAAAGTACATCTTCCAGCTTTGAGCTCAATCACTCATAACCCTTCCTCTAGGAACTGATAAAGTTTCGATTCTCTTTCTTCAAGAGGTTGTTGTGCTTAATTGCCCATCCCCTAATCACCTTCTTGGTGGCATTCTTAATATCAAACTCAGTCAACAAAATCAACCACTTTACTTATTTTCAAATTAGGGAAGGGGCTTCATTTAGGTATTTAACTAAGTCAAGTTTTGAGAACACTTTTATGAAGTATGATTGGAAATAGTGCCTTAACTTCTTTATGGCCACACCAATGCTAAACATATCTTTTCTATCTGGTTATACTTCTTTTTATAAGAGAGTAGTTTCATATTGAGGTAGTACTCGTTTCTTGTTTCATTTTCCTGCGCTAGCATTACCCTAACAGAGCTTTTTTCTACGGTTAGATATAAGATCAATGGCTTTCTCGGCTTCAAGGGTTTCAACACTGGTGGATTAGTCAAATACTTCTTTATCTTATTGAAGGCTTTTTAACATTATTCATTCCACTTTACTAGTTGATCTTTTCTTAATAGATTGAAGATTGGCTCATAGATAGGGGTGAGCCTTGTGTTGGCCCTAGGCACCAAGAAAAGAGGGGGAGATTGAATTGGTGTATAAAAATTACAACAAGAAGATAGGGAAGAGAATGAGTATAAAGTAGACATAAGATTTATAGTGATTTGGGTATAACTGACCCTACGTCCACTCCCCAATTCTCAGCAATTGGGTGTTCCATTATCTACCAATGGTGTTTTCAAGCTCACACCAAACTTTAGACATGTGTTTTGAAGGCTCACACAATAACCTTTACACTTGTGTTTTGAAGGCTCACACAATAACCTTTACACTTGTGTTTTAACAGGCTCACATAATAACCTATCTTAGTATTTTTACAGGCTCACATTACAACCTTTACAAAATGGTGTTTATGCTCACACCAAACAATGTCTAAAAGAATAGAAAAGATTGAGTAGCAAAATTGCAAGAGTTTGGTTACAAAGTTATTAATTCTCTTGCATTTACATCTGTTTGGTGAGGTATTTATAACCTCTACCCACCAAAGAGACGTTACAAGAAAACTGGTACAAAATCTTCAAATTATGCTAGACAGATTTTTGTATTAAATGCTTGATAGTCTTAATTGGCGGTCGATACTACTCGTTAGTGATCGTGAAATCCAAATTCTATACGAAAACCCCATTTCTATCTAATGGCTAGTCCACGTGGCAGCTTCTCATTGGTTCACCAAGAAAATATAGCCATTGCCTTTTACCTGCTCATAAAAGTAGCGGTAGCGATTTTTCTTATACAGAACGGGACTTAGGATGCGAATTCCTCTGTCAAAAATGCTCATCCTCTTCTTTAAGATTCGCAGTCACTACCCACAAGTTGATATCGTGATTTTTATGTTCCAACTGTTACCTGGGACACTTGTCAAGCTGTGGTTGTGGACTTGATTCCCTATTGAGTTGCTTTGAAATTCAAGATCGCGACTGAGGCATGACTCACACCACGAATTCGTCTGTGACTTTGGCTTTCCTTTCTTTGAAATGGTGACGACAAAGAAGTGGCTCATAAATATATCTGTCTATTTTGTCAACCTATCTTGGTCTAGTTCGGGGTCGCGATATATCAAGTTGCAGTCGCGAATTAGAAGGCATTAGCTTACTTTGGAGATTTTTAACTCCATCCAACTTCCAATGTAAAGACTAACTAAAAACTGCAAAACAACACTTAATTTTAAAACATTAGAATTGATTAATCCCTTTTGTCAAGATCAAAAGAGGTCAAAGACTTAGAGTTAGCCACCCTAATCCAACAATCTCCTTTTTTTTTTATTTTAACAACATAGATTGATCCTAAGTGAAAAATAATGCAAAAATGTGAAGTTGGAGTATTACATGAATGAATGTTTAAAAAGAAAATTTCTAAGTATGACATTCAATCAATCAAGGGAAATTTTTAAAAAGCTAACTATAATGCTCCCCCTTAACATATGCTATCATTTTCAAGTTGATGTTCCCCAATATTCCCTTTTAAACTTAAATACTTATCTCTCCCCTTTGGCAAGATAAAAAAGAGGGTGTCAGACGGAAATGAGAAACAATTATAAGCATACATCAGGAGTAAAAGAAGAATACTTTTATAAAGGTAAAATGCATCAACACATAAGACAATGTATTACAACGAAACAACTTTTTATTTATATAACTATGGGATCACAATATTTAATAAACAAAAAGCATAAAGAAAATAAAAAAAAATACAAAAGATCCCTAATCTAAAGAAGTGGGGAATCATTATCATCTCTGAAAGATGCTTCCTCTTGCGCTTGTATTGCTCCCTCAGCTTCATCCTCATCCTCAACTTCGTCTTCTTTGCCATCTCCATCTTGCGTATCTTCAAATTTGGTGAAGTCCGAAAGATGGCAGGGAGGAACTCCTAGTTTCTCTTGGAGATCCACCATATCACTGTGAAGGTGTGAAAGGAAGAGGAACCTTCTCTTCATCATCTTCATCAATTTGTCCAACTTTTGATCAATGGTGGCAAGAGACAACTTCGGCTTAGTTTTTGGTTAAGGAGGAGGGACTTGTATGATGCCTTCTTTAATATGAAGCCTCTTTCTCTTTGAAGCTTATGAGGTTTCCATCTTCTTTGCTCATATTGCACCAAAGGTATAAATATATGTCCATATGAATAGCTTTAGAGTTTATAAGGTAGGTGAGGTATAGGAAGTTTTGAGATGGAAGGAGCTTCTTGGTGAGGAATTTCTCTTTTTCCTCATCAAGTGCTTTAATAAATCGGTAGATGGCTGTAATGTGGGAGGGCAAGAGAAATTGACTTTTTGATTTTGTACACATGTGGATCAATTGATCCACAAGGTATCAGCCGGTTTGGATCGATTTATTTTTGACAAAGCAAAATAAGAATGCCAAGTTTTTTTGAGACACCTTCTCGTTACCATCACCTCTAGCATTTACGGGGAAGGTGATGATGTAATGAAGGATCTAAATGGGTAGGGATTTGATGTGTTTGGCTAAGGAAGATCTTGGGTCGTGTTTGGTTTTGATGGAAATTTTTGACTAAAACTCAGAATAGATGAGGTCAAGTACGAAGATTATGAAAGGAATTTATTTTTCAACTTGCAAGTTAAAAATAAAAGATAATTGGTCGAAGGTAATGTAAAAAAGATCGCCAAAGGCTCGAAACACTAACCCATATTGTCCTGCTCTCAAATTGGATTTTTGGCTCAGTTGCACGGTGCACATAAATTTTCACACAATCTCTTCATATCCAGGTTCATCTCAGAAGATGAACTCGTTCCAACCCAAGTTGGAGAGAAAAACACGTATTTCGGCATTGATACCCAAGGTTTCCAACATAAAGGTTGAGGGTATCTTGTTTGAGAGAATGACCTTGGAAGAGTTTGCCTTGAATCTATCTTTTTCTTTCTTGGTTATTCCCTTCATGAGATGGAGGGCAGGAGGTGCAGAGGGTTGAGCCACTGCCTTCCCTTTGTCTGCCTTAGAGAGCTTCTTTGGAACTATTGCAAGAGATAAAGAGAGCTTGATGATTTAGAGAGATTTGAGAGAGATAGTTGATGTTTGGAAGTGAAGTTATGAAAGTACTATTGAAGGGGGTATTTACAGCCTTTGAAGGGGTGTGAAAACGATCATAAATGACTAGAAATGGATTGAATAAAGAGAAGAAACAGTTGGCAGTCAAATCACTTAATTGCCTAGGCGGTTACTGTAATTCGAGTCCTCGAATCCATGAGTCGCAACCGCAAATCCCAGAAAATGTGAGTAACATATAAATTTTCCTTAGAAATAGGCGCTTTAATGGTCAAAATTTTGAAAAACAAACCAAAATTTTGAAAAACAGACAAATTTTCATGACTACAAATTGATGTTTGACAACTGGGTGAAATTGACTTGTAATTTGCAGCCATGAAGAAGGAATAATAACCACGAATTATGAGTCATTAATAAAAGATAGTAGAATTTTTAAAAAGCATTGTGATCCACTTAACTCTATCACCCATAAATATCATAAATCAACAAATATCAATACACATAGCAATATTTCTCATAAGATAAAAAAAAAAAAAATCACTTTAGGGATCTTCCATCAAGCATTCCTAATTATCTTTTAATGAAGTTCAACCTTTCTTCATTTAGAGGTTTAGTGAAAATATCTGCAAGTTTGATGATTTGTGTTAATAAATTCCAACACAACATCACATTTTTGCACATGATCTCTAAGAAAATGGTCTAATACATATGTGTTTACTTCTAGAAAGTTGGATTGGATTTTCAGAGAAATTAATAGCACTTGTGTTATCACATTTAATGGGAATATGATCAACTACTTTGCCAAAATCCTTCAATTATTGTTTCATCCAAAGAACTTGGGTGCAACAACAACCTGCCGCCACATACTAGGCTTATGCGGTAGATAAGGCAATCGGTACTTCCTTTTTACTAAACCAAGAAACTAGAAATTCACTTATAAATTGGCAAGTCCCGAAAGTGCTTTTTCTATCTAATAAACTGCCCGTGTAATCTGCTTCCGAATACCCTACAAAGGTAAAAGAAGAATCCTTAGGATATCATAACCCTAAGTGTATAGTGCCATGCAAATACTTAAAGATCCTTTTAACAACATTCAAATGAGATTCTTTAGGAGAGGATTGGAACCTAACACACATGCAAACACTAAACATGATATCCAGCCTAGAAGCAGTAAGACAAAGTAGAGATCCGATCATACATTGATATCTCTTTTCATCTACCACCTTACCTGATTCATCCTTATCTAGCTTGATGGTACCACTTATCGAAGTTTTAGCTACCTTGCAACCATCCATGCCAAATTTCTTTAGTATCTCCTTTGTGTACTTGGCTTGGTTGATGAAGATCCCTTCCTTGGATTGCTTGATTTGTAAAGAACTTGAGCTCTCTCATCATGCTTATTTCAAATTCCCTAGTCATACACTTAGCAAATTCTTCACAAAGAGATTCATTAGTAGCACAAAAAATGATATCATCAACATAGATTTGAACAATTAATGTATCATGCTTGTGCTTTTTGACAAAAAGTGTGGTGTCCACCTTTCCTTTCTTAAAATCATTTTTTGAGAGAAATGAACTAAGCCTTTCATACCAAGCTCTTGGAGCTTGTTTCAATCCATATAAGGCTTTGTTCAATTTGAAAACATGGTTTGGAAAATGATGAGACTCAAAACTAGGAGGTTGTTCAACATAGACTTCCTCTTCTATAATGCCATTCAAAAAAGCACTTTTCACATCTATTTGAAAAAGTTTGAAATTCATATGACATGTAAATGCTAAATAACCTTAGTACCCGCTTGAAAGGTTGCTAAAGATTTGTATCCTTTGGCATCCTTTCTGTTGTTTACCATTCAATATTGCTTTGTTATGCCACATTTAATGGCTATTTCTCAAATATCATTTTTCAAACCCCATAAATCAAGGGACAAACTGTGAGCATAATATTTTAGGTCATAAGATGCAAACACAATGATGAGAACTAATAAGATCAATTCCCTTAAGTGTAAGGGGAAGGTTGTCACATGAGGGAATAAGGCTTAAGGAAATCTTGGATCAAACCTAAACTAAACACAAAACTAAGACCATAAACCTAAGCAAGAACTATGAAACCACTTTTAGATGACTATACAACTAACATACATGGTTGTATAACCAATTTCTTAACCCTAATGTGTGAAAATTATAGAGTAATTGATTATTGATTTGCATATAGCTATATAGTCAATTTCAAGTCTATAAAATCAACCTTTTGGCTATACAAACAAATTAAGAATCCTAATCGAGATCCTTCATCAATCCTATCTATTGAAATTATGTGTTTAGTGCAACAAGAGCCACTTTAGCTCAAATGTACTCACTCTTTTTCTATAAATACCTCCCTATTTGAATAGGAAGGAGAGAATTTTGGACTCTTTGGTTATCTTGCAAAAATTGACACTCAAACCACCCTAAAACAACACTCAAGCTATTCACATAAAGATCCAAGGTAGAACTTAATCATTGTAACTTGATTTTGTGCATTTCTTATTACATTTTCGAGGATTGATTAGAAAAATAGTGCCTTTGAGGCCAAGATAAGCTATAAAGAGCGTCTAAGGCATCCATTGACTCTCCCCTTCCTCCCTTTTATTCTTCTTTTTCTAATTATGAAAAACCAGTCATAGAGGGTTATACAAACTAGTTTATGGTATGTACAAACCTCTAAGTAAGCTATACAGACCACCAGTTGGTCTATACAACCCACTTTGACTGAGGAGATAGTTTTTCTTCATCTTTTTCCTTATTTATTTTCTCTCTTATTTTAGCATTTCTTGAGGGATCTTGAGAGCTTCAATGGCATAATATGGATAGGTCTTAAGACTTATGACACATTTTATTAATTAATAAAGATAGGATTAAAAGAAAGGTTAGGTTCTCTTGATATTAGTGTTTCCAACTTCTTTTCTTTAATGATTTATTCTTTCCTTTACATCAGGCATTCTATTTTGGTTGTGTTTTGGCAATGATTAAGAGAGGGATTTATAATCCTAATGACCTTATGAGCCTTTGTTCCTTTATATTATTTATGATAGTATTTACTTAAATCAACATCACCATAGAGGAATGACTAGCTACCTAGCTTGCTCGCTCCTTTCATTTTCTTTTAAGGTGATCGCTTAAGTAGATTTAAGGAGAAAGATTAATCCTTTGTGGCCTCATTTTTCCATATTTCATGTTTGGTGCATTATATATGTTATTAGTCATATAAAAGTTTATTTTGCAAACATGTAGAGACCCTAGACCTTAAAATGGTTAGTGATATCCATAAGGATGTTCTAACTCTTTTGAGCAAACATTGGGTGAGGATCCAATGATCTTAGGATCCTAGTGTGATGATTTGATGACTTACTTAAGGCTTTCACCATCCTTTAAATACATTTACATATCATATTTAAATTATGTGCTCATACTTTACTATCTTCATCTATATATTTGTGCTTTATATGTTATTATCATCATTGTGATGTTGGAATTGTGAATGACATGATTTTGGACTTGGAATTGAAATTAAGGTCCCTTTACTTGGAGAGGGCTTAGTAAGATCATCATTTATGTGCCTTTGCATTTTTATGTTATTTCCTCATTTTTCTTCTTTAATGGTATACTAACTTGTTTGCTCCTTGTGTATAGGTAGATATGCATGTCATCTTGACTTTTCCATGACTATTTTTATTCTTTACACATGACCACCCTATTTGGACTTGGTTGTACCCCTGCCTTTTACAAGTGGTTGTAATGTTGTGAATGTTATGTGCTTGATTGAGATACGCTAGAAACATTTTAGGATCGATAATTAGATTAATCAACAATAAGGCTAAATGATAAAAAAATGAACCAACGTTGTCGAAAGGTAGTATCCCTAAATCCAAATGATTTAGGGATTCCTAACCTCTTCTCCACAATGTACCTAATTTTTGAACCCGATCTTTGATGGGGTGAAGTTGGATTAAGCCTTTTAAATGACTTAGATAAGCTTAAAATTTATCCTTGTTTGTATTATTATCTTGACCAAAGTTAGGTGACGACTCCATTTTGATTAGGGATGGTACCAATGTGTCATCTTGCCTTGGTCCCTCATTGACCACAACTTTGAAAAAAAAGGGCTTCTATTTTATGAGAGGCCTTAAGGATCCCTTGTTGATCTAAGACAAAAGCCATTATTTAGGTTTATTACCAATGCATCATCCCTTAATCCTCTAAATCCCCCATTGGTTGATCAAAGGTAAAAGTAAGATAGATTTCACTAGTTTGAGTGTGACCCCAAAAATTGACAACGCTTACACTTATGAGTATAAATTTAGGGGTTAATACCTATAACATCTGTAGAGGTGTAAGCAAAGGTAATTAGATAGTTGTTGAGTATTAAATATACCACTTTTGAGATCTCTTATCATGTTCATGCCTATCCTTAACTTTTCGTTTAGTAGTGAGATTATTTTTACTTCTCTTGTTAGCTTTGTCTTTTCTTCACTGAAGAGGACATATCCATTGGCCTAATAAGTAGTGCCTATGTAATCTTCATAAGGTTTAAGGTATATGTCATACATGACTATTAATTATTATATTGTATGTGATATTAGCATCAACTGCCAAAAAATGTTATTGACATTATGACAATTGTTTGTCCATCTTTTAGAGTAATAGTTAGATCCATTGATCCTTTTACAAGGATTTATTTTCCCCCAAGATCTATAAGAAGGGTTAGTACAATTTGTAATAAATTGACATTTTTACCTAATGTGTGGTAGGCCTCTAGGTTATGAGGTTGATTAAGCTTCCTATATCTACTAACACTCAACTGATAAGTTAATTTTCTATTATACCCTGTAATACTAGGACATCATCATAAGGTTCCCAAATATATTATCTAACTTAGTAGTGATCAATCTATACTTTTTGTTCTATGTTGTGTTGATAGCATAGATGGTTGTCAAGTACTCCTTTTAGTAGAGGTGTCTCTATGAGTTGGTCCATTTATAATTACATTAGTAAGCGCGATTCAGCTTGCTTTTTTGCTTTTAAGGCAATCCAACATATCTCCTTCAATGCATTCACACTTTCTAATGAATCCTAGAGGACTCCCTAATGAACTAATTTTTAATGTTTTATTTGAGTTGCCAGTAGTCTTCTATATCATGGCGTTGTCTCTATGAAATTCATAGTATTTTCATTTATCTTCTATGTCTACTAACCTTTCACTTATCATATATGGCCATATGTTGCCCTACCCTTATTGCCTAATATAAGATAAAACTTTAAGGTGCATTTAAAGGTGTAAAAAAATTGATCATCAAACTTAGGCCTTAGTTTCTTTCTTTATTTATCCTTGGCTTAATCTTTGATTTTGCTTTTTAAATATGCTTATTACTTGATCAAATAATTGTCATGAGATTAAGTAGACCACTCTGCCTTATACATTAGTTGCTCATAATAACTAGGAGAGTCCAAACTCAGAAAGTCAAACAACTTACCTGATCGATAGTTTTCTTTATGGCATCTATAGCCACTTCGAAGTTGAAGTGGTTCATATGAATAACCATATCATTGAGTCACCCAAGAAATTCACTCAATCACTCATTCTTCTTATGTATGATTATATGTAGATCGATTAGTGTCCTTTAGGTCAATATGCAGGTAATAAACCTAGCATGTAACAACTAGATGAGTTATGGAAAACTAGTTGTATAACCTTTAGTTAGGTTATGGTATCATGCTTATGTCAATCCTTATACTGCTGTTGAAAAAAATCCTACATAATACTATGTCAAATTCATTTTGTAAATCTAAAGTTTGACAAAAGACAAATAAATGGCTTATAAGGCCAATTTTTCCTTGATATAGTTTAATGCTAAAGTTTTTAAACATTGGTGGTAGGTATGCTCCCAAATTGATGAGATTCTATTTGTGATACTAAAGTCCTTCTCTTGTTGGTCCTTCTTGAATATGTATAACATAAATTCTTTCACATATTTGTCTATATCTTCCTTGCTTATCTGTTCATTTATGATTTAGGGTGTAGTTATGGAACTTTGCATTCTTGTTTTAAGAATGTGATGAGTTTAGGGAAGATTATATACTTCGTCCTATGATGTTTTAATTAGGATGACTTTACCTTCATTTTACAGGTAAGTTTCTTCTATCACAGTTGAGGCTGCTACATTTTCAGTGATTATTTCTGCAAAAGAAGTCAATCACGATTTTTAACCATCACAAATTTAAATTTATTCATAAATGTAGAAAGGAAATTAGTGATTTGGGCTCATTATGATGCAAGATTTTAAAGTAAAAGGGAAAGGGAGATGCATATGAGCTCTACAACACATTGCTAATAGTGCCAACCATTTCATTCATATTTAAGGAATATGGATTAATGTTTGTAGCATTGTTGGTATCTATTTTAACAATGAGCCCATTAATGTATAACAAGCTAATGTTCTAGAAACTTTACATCCATGATGGAGGAAAAAGCTTAGGAAAAATAATAGAATGTGAATAATTTTGAAGATAAAAATTTTCCTTGCACTTTACACCAATTGATATTAGTTGGGATTACTATATATAATTAGTGTATTAAACATAATAAATTAGGAAAATGTAGAATAATGAAGAACTCTGAAAGCAATAAGCTAAAAAGAAAGAAGAAGAAAAGTTTTTATTATTTCCTTACTATCTTATCCTCTACAATACATTTTTTGAGTCTTTATAATACCTATTTACTCATTACAATGATCATATTGTATTTCTATATAATATGCCCTAATTTTGCAAATCTTGAGATACTCGAATCTTTATGATTTTTACTATCTCTTTTATCCTTACTTGGAATTCTCGATCACCTATATTGTTTAGTTGATTGTTCATGTTTAATTGATTCGCTACATGCCATGATACATTATGTGTAAGTACTTCATCAGATTGCCTACTCCAAAAGAGAGGACATTACTTAATTGGTCCATTAGATTGGTTGGTTATCATAGAAAAAGAAATCTAAAGCAATCAACATAGCCTATGTTTTGTTGAAAAGAGAAAAATGTTAAGTAATGGTAAGGCACCATGAAGCTTAAATCTGCATTGTTTTTAATATCGAAAAATTTAAGGTGTAATCATATTTAATCTTAATTTATCTTTTAATATTGAGAAAAAAGATAAAAATTTAAAATATTCTTAAAAAATGAAAGGATAATTATTTTTGTAGTCTAATTGATATAATATAACTAAATATAATGTTAGTTGAAATTGAGAGGCATGTGTTAATTATAAGACCCTTACCCAAATATATTTACATTATGACATTGATTATTATCTTATCACAAAACTTACTTTTTCTTATTTAACATTGTCCTTTTTTAATTAGATATTTTTTTTTTAGTTTTTATTGATATTTTTGCTTAAAAGGAGTATGTAAATATGTGGTTACCATTTTTTCATTTGATATTTTAACATCTTTAATTTCATTAGTATTTTTGCTTTAATAAAAACCAACAAAAAAAGTTTATTTAGAAAATTCAAGTCAACTTGAGTTGAGTAATTGTTATATTTTGGACCCATGTTTGTATTGCATTATGAATCTAATTCCAAAACATATTGTTTTATTAAAAGAGACCTTAACCTTCACACGTGAGAGAATATACACTAAAGATAATAAATTAAAAAATCACATTATTTAGCTTTCTTTTATTTGTGATTTTAAAACTACTTTTTTTTTTTTCTAATTTTCTTGCATTCAACTACACTTTTGTGCTTCATTAGTTTACTACTTTTCTTCGACTTTCTCTTCTATTTGACTTTCATTCTTGCATCTCTTCTACTTTTAAAAATCTAACTATTATCTCTATATTTCTTCTCTCATTACATTTTTTAAGAATCTCAGTGATACCAGTAAAAAATATTTATTTCTAGATTGTTCAAATCTAATATCGATAGTTGCAATAAACAAAATAGTTTTTTTATTATATTTATGAAATATCTATTTTATTTGATTTTTATTTCTTTGTGTTCATATACATTCATAAACGAGTATATCTACATTTCTCTTAAACAAATATATAGGTACATTAATATTCAAAAACAGGTACATTAGTATTTAATTATTTGTATATTTGAATTGCAATGAAATTTCAACGTTCCTACAATTGAATTCCTACAATTGAATGATAACATACTTATAATTTAAAATAAATGTTCCAAACTTGCATGTATATTAATCTTGAAAAACAAGTATATTAGTATTATATATATATATATATATATTAGAATGAAAATAAAATTTTAATATATCTACAATTCAATAATAATGTACTCATAATTTAACTTTAGGAATTGAAATCATCTGTAAATCACTGTTTTTCATATTCTTTTTCATTAATACTTTTATTACTATTAGAATTCTTTCTCATGAATATGAACAAAAAAATGCAATGTCTTTCAATATATAAATAAAAAAATAAATAAATTGTCATTGATGATAGTAAAAATCATGAATAAAAAATTATATTATCAAATTAAAATAAAAACTTATATCAATATATATTTTGAAAAAATCGATCACGAATACCAAATGCTAAGTTTTTCAGTAAAGAGAAGATTTTGAATAAAAATTTTATGATTTTGTGTTTCTATTCTCAATAAAAAATAATGGCTAAAAGGAAAATTTTAAGAATAAAAAAACCGCAGCTGAAAAAAAAAAATTTCAAAAACAAAAAAGTTGAAAAACTTAAATAGTAGAAACAAGGTTGTTATTTCCAAATTAAATGCCCCACATGTGTGACTAAAAAAAAAAAAAAAAAAGCGTATTGATGTATAGGACCGTATAGCATCCGAGACAAGGTTCTAAGATGTAATATGCGCGAGCTGAACACGAAATTCACTGGTGGAATTTGAACTTAAAATTTGAAAATTTGGAGCTTTAGCTGGGCTGAACATGTAAGATTTGGATTGAATTACAGTCTGAAGACGGCCCATTTAACCGTCCTACTTGAATTCCGTGAATTTCTTGCGAACAGAACTCATCGAAACAAAAATCACCACGACGGCGACGAAGAAGAAGAAGCCTCCATCAGTTGTGCTATTATCGTATTTTCTCCATATCTCCACCTGCACTTCCCCCATGGATTTCAAATCTCCCTAATTTTCTGATATAATAATAACCCGTGTTTGGATCGAGAAGGTATGGATATAAAAAAAACTTGGTGTTTCTTTTTGTTTTTTTTTTGCTACATATTTTTCAAATCATAATTATTTTGTAATTGATTCTTTTTTGGCATTGCAAAAAAATAATAAAAAAAAAAATCTGGAGAAATATGGTCTTGATTTATATGAAATGGGTTGGGTTTCGTTTGATTTCATTAACAGGTTAAGTGGGAATTTTTCTTTCTATGGGTGTGAATAAATGAAGGGCAATGTTAGGAAGCAGGGGGTTTTGGATAAGGTCGGTTCAAAGCGACAAAAGTTGATGGAATCAAATTCCTATTTTGCAGTGAGCAGCAGTACCAAGGAGGTTTTGATTGATCAAGGAAAAAGCTTACAGAGTCGATAGCATTACATTCATTGACAATCTTTCCATAAGATTTCAATAATGGGAGACGAAGAAACCTTGGGAGGAGGAGCCGGAGAACATGGAAGTTCTCATGCTGCTCCTATGATCTTTCTCATTGTTGTAGTTTTCCAGTTCACCTCCAGGTGGCTCGAAGAGTTAAAGAAGGTACCGTTGTTTCATTTTGACACCATTCATCTATCATTACTTGAATTCAAAGAAGTAAAATGATCTTCGATTCCTAATTTTTGGTGCTGCTTTTGCTTCTATTTGTTTTTATATTACTAGATTTTTGTGTTACAATTACAAAAACGAAATCTGGTCATTCATCCAGATTTTAAACGTAATAGGATAACTATTTGTATGATGTGAATTAAATTTTGTGGCTTGATTTGCATTGGAACTGATATTTAAATAAATATAATTATTGGCTATATATTTTAGTGCAATTAATTCTTATATCCACTTGAAATCAGTGAAACAGGGTTTTAAATATCGTCCATTACGTATTGTCATACATAACGGAATTTGGTGCCATCAATACGATATTAGCCGTTACAGGAGTGAGTTTTTGGAATCACAATCGACTCATTCATTACCATTACGAAACGAGCAGTATGCGTGACACCGTGCTGGAAAGGATGAAACAAAGAGCGAGCAAAAAAAAGAGAAAGAAAATCAAAAGCACTTCAAAGAAAAAACAGAGTATTCACCTGTTTTTTTCAACCTTTGTCACTTGTGTATTGTTAGAGAGAGACAAAATAGAAAAAATTTACTTAATTTTCCTTCAATCTTCAACAGTGGCCTTGTTAGAGAAAGACAAAATAGAAAATTTGCTTAATTTTCCTTCAATCTTCAAGGAATTACATGGTGCAGCTGATTGAACTGTTGATGCTAATGAATCACATGATGAGTTGCCGATATGATTTTCTTCAAGGTTAAGCACATGAGTTGCTTGATGCATGGTGATATGAGGATCCAAAGGACAAGGGGTGATAGCACTGAGTTTAATTTTTTTTTTTTTTTTTTCATAGCTAGACTTTCCCTTCAAGTATGAGAGCTGGTTTACAATATAGGATACTCTCATCGTAATTCGGTTTACATTCGGCTTTTGGCCTTTTGTGGTTTTTTTTTTTTTTTTGAAATGCTTAAAAGATTTTCATCAGGGAAGTATTAATCGTGCGTACTCATTAACAATTATTATTTTAAGTATTTCTATTTAATTAGTTGTTAATTTGGATGTTTTAATTATATATATATATATATATTTAAGAATTTAGCTGTATTGTGATTTTTTTAGATAAATTCATAGTTGCACCAACCACGACTGTCACATTTTAGCCGCGACACACTGACACGTATATAATGCGACTGCGACTGTGCCAGCGACCGCAAGTGTGATTTAAATGCCTGCAGTGAAAGATGAAGGGGAGAGAGAGAGAGAGAATTCAGCATGAAAACTTGAGTCGCATGTTGCTCAATCATGATCTAATACCAGGATATGTTACCCTTATTACAATTTAAAATTTTCAGTCAAAACTATCTAAAGGTTATAGGTGGAAGAGTTTCCCATCAAAACTTAATCGCTAACTAATTAGACCCTGAAGCTAAATTGATAACTGAGTAGTAATATCTCTCATAGCACATTTGAATGTTGTTGCCCCTTAAAGAAAATTGTGAATCAACTTTAGTCTTTTGGGCATTTTATTTCCTTAAATTCTTTTAATGAAGGAAACTGTGTCTTTCTTCTCAGAGAGCAGCTAAGAGTAATGTAGAAGTTCAATTGCGTGCAGAGATAAAGCAGCTTTTGAAAGAGGCGAGCTCCTATTCACAGTGAGTGATTCTATTAATTAAGGTTTCTCTTATCCATTATGTGCATCATATAGCAGTTTGGCTAGTTGGCTTTGACGTCAAACCTTTTCAAGGTTATGATATTTCTGGTGCCAAATTGCCAATAGCCTTGTTACTAGATTTATTACATAAACAATGATATCAAGCTCCATATTTATGCTTGAGATTCTATAATATTAATGAAGTACTTAAAGTATGTTAAGTTCCAGAAGTATGGGGAGCTCATAATTTTTATTTGTTGGAAAATGTGTTATTCATCTGTATGATTAACTTCTATGTTGGTCACAGACCATCCACATTTGCTCAGGCTGTGAAACTTAGAAGGTTGGCAGCTTCAAAGGAGAAGGAACTTGCAAATCGTAAGGCTTTTTGTGATTGCTGTCCTTGATGTTCCTTTAGATATGTATTGACGTAATATAAAACATTAGTTTGTAATAGTCATATTTTCTCAAGCCCAATCTTCTTGTATTTTTTTTTATAATAAGTCTACGACAGTTAATGATAGATTGGCAGAATTCTTAGAGTTGTTTTACCCTCTACTCTTTATGTCAGCAAGTGTATACATCTACCTGTATCTCATTTCTGCATCTCAATACACATGAGGTACTATGGATGTGCTTGAAGCTCTGATGATGGTTATGGCATTGATTAGGTGGTGTAGTACTACTCATTTACTCTACAGATGTTTTGTTGTAGTTTTTCTAATTTACCAACTATTCTTTTTTTTTTTTAAAAAAAAAAGTCTAATATTGTCAAAATGTGAAACTTGAACTTCAAAGAACATTGAGTTACACAACCTGCATGCAAATCAAAGTAGAATATTCAAAATACATCTCCACTAGAGATTCTGTACTTATTATCTGCTGTTTATATTTTTGCACACTCATTTTTTTTAGTTGTATTTCATCTATGCATTCATCCTCATAAATGGGAACAGCATAGGGAGAGATCAATGTCCTACACAGGTTCTTTAATTTGTTGTTTATTGGCTGCATTAAACTTGTTCACACTCTTAAGCCTTTTTGTTTTAAGCCCTGTATCATTCCCTGCGACACAAAGCTTCTAACTCCAATATTTGCAATCCAGGTCAAGAAATGCACAGCAAGGAGATGAAGCTGTCTTATGATTTATATATCAAAATATTGTTCATCATAAAGGTTGTAGTGAGTGCTTTAGAGTTGTCTACAAGTTTATTTGTTTCCCTAAATTTGGCCTGGATGAAGTTATGTTGCTTGTAGATTCTGACGTACTTGCTGCTGATTTGCTGGTTTTGGAGGACTCCTGTTGCTGCAGTTTCCCAGAAACTGGTGCAGCCTTTTGGTAATAATGAAATTATCTAGTCATTACATCACGTTGAGTTTTACCACTTTTTTCTTTTCATCATCAGTTTTGAGATTTATTTCTATTAATTAAATTGATAGAAGACAATGGGGATATAGGAGGACAGACAGAAAGATAAATGCAATATTGCAATCAGTGGGCAATGGGAGTGGGAATATTCACCAACAAGGAATTATAGAAAATATTTCCAATAATTGATCCTCTTAATTGTGTTGACTTAATTTATCTTGACTATATGCAGGAAAAGTGCTGTCTTGGGGTGCTGGAGGTAGTTTAAATGACTATGTACTGGTAATGATTTAAATCTCTTCTGCTTTTCCTTTCTCTCTCTTTCTCTTGTATCTTACTTCAAATAACACTGGGTAATATTCACTTTGCATATGGATTTTGAGCAACTATTATCTTTCTTTGCTTTTCCTTATTCAGTCATCATAGCATAAATAATGAAGATTAATTTTCTGGCTGTTATTATTATTATTTTGTGTCAAAGACATAAGAATCTAACTTGATGGAACCTTTCTTTTGGGTTTACTTGATTTTTCTGTGCCTGGATGAATGCTTAGGGCTGAGGACCAACATTTTACCCAAAATAGAATTTTAAGCTTGAACCAGTAGATGGACTTGGAAGCCTTCTTTTTGTTTTTTTTTTTTTTTAAAATTGTTCTGATGTAATTGCAGGTTGGAATCATACCATGGTTGATATTATCTACCAGGGTTAGCAAATTTGTCAATCGAGTCTTCCAATAGATTATGGAATGTACATGATACACGTATCTTCTCTGGAAAAAAATGAAAGTAACAATGTGCTTCAATTCATTTTGGAAAAGAGAAGGCTCAAGACTCGGCATCATTTTTCTTGAACTTATTATTATTATTTTTTTTTGGGTCTATTTGGTCTGTATAAAGTTCAATTTTGATGGTGAGTGGAAAATCAGCCTTTTGTAACACATGATCAGTTCTTCTGGATAACTTAGAGCAAGAGAAAAGAGAGAGATGTGCTCAGTGTGTAACAGATTATTTTTGTTCCCGAAACAATGAACATCATAATTCTCCTCTCCATACTCTTGTCAATTGTTTCATTCAAGTTGAGCAAATTCTTTAACATATATATTACTCTGTTTTTACGAGCTCAACTCCAGTTATAGAATTTATTTCCTGAACTTTATTTAAATTTTTATAGTAAGATCACTGGAATTACATGGACGATTCTCAGGGGGGTGTTTAGTCATCTGAATTTAATATTTTTATTCAAAATTACTTTTCTAAAAAAATAAATTTCTGGATAATTTATTTTAGGAATGTAAGTTCCTTATATTAGATTAGATATAAAAGATTTTGAGAAATTTAAAATTAATATTTTTGGTTTATATATAATTCAAAATAATTAATGTAAATTACTACCATATTTTTAATTTAATTGCATATTTTTATTTAATTAATCTATAAAAGTCTAATACGATAAAATTTATCATAATGAGCTCTGAAATATAATTACAATATATAATATTATAATGCATAATAATATAATATTATTAAATAATATAATTTATAATTAAAATTTATATAATAAAAATATGATATAAAAATATTATAATATAATTAATAAATATTATTCAACAACACTGAATAATTGTCTCTTATCTTAAAAAAAATATTTAATAACTATAATATACTAATACATAACATATAATATTATTAAATACTATAATTTATAATTACAATTAATATAATCATATAATATAATATAATAATAATGAGATATAATAATATTATAAAAATATTATAATATTATTAATAAATATTATTCAATAGTACTAAATAATTATTCTCTTATCTTAAAAAATATTTAGTAAATATAATATACTAATAATTCAAATATATAGTCTATGATAATAAAAATTAAAAAAATCTAAAAATAATTCAATTAATCAATAAACTAACAAGAGACTATAATTTTTTATAGGTTAATAATTATTTTAATTAAAATGGAATGATAATCTATATTTTTCATTTTGATTAGAGTTGTCTTAAACCAATATATTAGTTTTAGTTTAGAAAATAAAAATATATGTAAGGTGATATATGTCTATATATTACATTAGTTAGGGTATACTTATCAATATATAATTATATAATTTTTAATAGTCATAGAAAAATAACTTTCTCAATTTTTGAGATGGAAAAAGGTAAAGTGGAGTCCACAAGTTCATGAATGTTGTTTTTTAGATGACACTTTTGTTAGGACAAATCAAATACCAAAATTCAATATTCTTGAATTACTCTTACTTGATATTCTGCCAATTAATTACCTCCCGATTATTTAGTGCCCGTATTTTTCTTGTTCTTCCTCCCTCTTTTGCGTTGTCTGTAACAACCCTGCATCCACATAAGAAATCTGATAGAGTTAATGATATTGTTCTTAGTTTATTGCCTGTACTAGTTGAAGCATCAACTGAACCTTGTTGCTTTCATAAAAATTCTAGGGTGCGTTTGGTACTGAATTGTTTTTAGCTTTTTGTTGCATATTTTCTGAATGCTTGAATACAAAAATTTCAAAGCAAATCAATAAATAGTTCTCCTAAAAAAAAGAAAGAAAAGAAAATTAATGACAAAGTAAAATCTGCAAAAAAAAAAAAGAAAAGAGATTCAATCCAACTTGTCCGATATGTCAATAACCCAAGCAAAGATTTTTTTTTTTTAATTTTTAATTTTTTTATTCATATCTGCAAAAAAGTATGTGGAGAATTATTAGGTTCTTCCAAAAAAAAAAGAAAAAGAAAAATACAATTGGAGATGGTTGAACTACAAGCAATATTAATTTGATTCCTTTTAGTAATTATCCAATAATTTTTTAAGTCAATTTGGGACACTATATTATAAAATTAGCAAAAGATACCGGCAATTATCATCAAGATTCATTTTATTGATTCGTCAGTTTCGGTGAGACTTGGCTGCTGTGGTAGATTTCGACAAAAACTTGGCAGGATTTGTCAATGAAGGGTGAGGATAGTTGGGTAGGAGTGGGAAGGGAGGGGTCACTGGCATATAGAATGACACAGAGATGGAAGACATGGAAGTTGGATTGAGTTTGTGATTTGTGGAAAAAAAACGAAAAGAGGAATATTATCATTATAAGATTATATATAATTATCTAGACGATGAATATGAACTGATTATGGTACAAATTGAAACATGAGATGCCCATTTATTTTTACCTATCTCATTTCTAGATCTGAGATTCCATTTAATATTATCTGCTATTCCACAACTGCATAATTTTATTTGATGTGATTGTTGACTGCCAAAGTTTTATTATAATTCAAGGGGTCAGAAACTTGACATGCTTCTAGACTTCAGCAGTTTTATGAATCTTAGTTTTCTTTTTAGCAAATTAAATTGCATTAAACAACAAAATCAGAATACCCTAGTCGACATCAGAATGCCTAATTAACTTTGCGATTATGATTATATATGTGTAATCTATAATCTTTTTTTAGTGTTGTTCGTGTGCTTAGATATTTTCATAGAATAATGACGAGTTAGTTATAAGATCAGTAATTAGAAAGAGAGAAGAGATGATCTTAAGTCCATAAAGACACCTATCAACTTTAGTAAAATATGAGTTAATACATTTAAATCTCAGGGCATCACCCTTTATCATCAGAACAAGAGATCATTTGCTACTTGTAATCCATAATCAATTACACCTTTATTATATCTCAGAATTCGTTTTATGGACAGCATATGCTCTTGCTGAGGCTAGTGCATATGATGACAAACCTGGTTAACAGCAAAATAAATCTTTGGATGTGCAAAGTTAAATACTGTAGGGCGCCAGCAATACGTCTATATTCTATTGGATTGGCAGGCAATGAACTACTGCCAACACCAAGTTGAGCTTTAGCAGTAGGAGGACTTTCTACAGGATTACAATTCTTTAAACCAGACTCTGAGAGTAGCAAACCATCTTTATTTCTTGGAGTAGAACTACCAACAAAGTAACTAGAGTTGCTAAGATTTCTCATTGAAAATTTTACGGGTAATTAATCTCATGGTCACTTAATTATGATCAAATTTTATTATGATAACTAAAAATAATTTGTGTTCAATTGAGTCATTAAACTTTGATTTTTACTTTTATTGTGATTCATCAATTAAAATTTTTTTATGATTTTTTTACTCTAAATTGATTTTGTGCTTTGGTTTTTTTTTATCATAACTCATAAAAATAGAAATTCAAAATTCTCATAAAAATAGAAATTCAAAATTCTTTTATGTATAAAAATTTTAAATAATTTAATAATAGAATAAAAATCATAAGGAAACTAGACTAATAAATCACAATAAAATAAAAATTAGATTAATGATTTAATTGAATAAAATCAATTTTTAATGATCATATTAAAATTTTAATTGTAATTTAATAACTATTGAGATAAATTACCCAAAATTTTGCCTTTAACAAAGTAAATAACCTCTATAACAAAATCTCCGATGAAAGATACCAATATTGCCATGGAAGAATCATCCTTAAATACAAAAGTAGAGGGGCCCAAACAAGAATAGCGAAAACTAAGAGAGACCAAAAAATTAGTAAGCCTGTGAAACTTGGCCTTGGGTGCCTGTTTTGTTAAACCACACAAGGCCTTCTTCAGTTTACCTACATGATGAGGATAGGCAGGATGCTTAAACACTTTAGGTTGCTTCACGAGGACATCCTCTTGCAATTGCCCATATATATATATATATATATATATATATATAAAGCATTCTTCAGATCAAGCTGGGAAATAGAACAATCTTTGTTAACAGTTTATAACGACAATACAGTTCTTATAGTGGTATGCTTTACTACTGGACTATAAGTTTCATCTAACGACTACAAGTTTCATTGTAATCAACCCTAACGTACTGTGTAAATCCTTGAGCAACCAACCTGACTTTGTAGCATTCTAATGTCTTATTAAATTTTTGTTTGACTCTGCAGACCCACTAAAAACAAATGATATAAGTATTCGACGGTCGAGGTACCAAGGTTCATGTGTCATTAGACAATGAGAGCATTATACTCATATACCATTTCCTGTTGCCATTTTTTGCACTTCATAGTAGTAGAAAAAAAACAAGGTTCCCTGGGTAAAGAAGAACTAAAAAAGAAGAAGAAGAAGTATGTGAAGAGGTATTTCGGTAGAAGTTTACAGTACTAATTTTGTTACATGTGACTTCTATGAGAAGGTGTTAATAATTTTAACCATCATTTAAAGAGAGCCTAATGGTAATTAAAATTCAAAATTTTGTGTTAATGTAATTCTAATTCAAATTTTAAAATTATTAAAATAGACTAGAATCATAAAATTGAGTTATCTAATCCATGTTTTGGCTTGAAATTAATAGTAGCGTAATAGGCCAAAATCATAAAATATGTAGACATAAAAAGCATGTCAATCAAATTTTATCATCTTTTTATACAAATTTTACTAAAAATTGTATTACAAATACATGGATTAGGCTAATATTACACTCAATTGCATAATTCTAGTCTATCTTAATAATTATTAAAATTTGAGCCAGAATCGCGCAAACATGCACAAATTTAGATTTAAATTACTGTTAAGTCTTCATTTAAAATTCTATCGATTTTTTGTAGCTCTTGGATTGTATTTTATATGCATATATTCTCAAAAAAAATTATACTATGTATAAAAGTATTGATGGGAGGAACATTGGATGAACAAAAAAAAAAAATCCTTATTCACATAGTTTATTTGCTATTATATATAATTAATAATAAGACTAATGGTTATTAAAATTCTAATATTTATGTGTCATTGTGATTATGATCCAAGCTTCTAAAATTACTAAAATATACTAAAATTGTGAAATTAAGCGCAATATTACCTAACCATGTCCTGGTCAAAATTAATAGTAGCATAATAGACTAGAATCATGAAATATATAAATATAAAAGACATGTCAATTAAATTTTACTATTTTTTTTACACAAATTTCATAAAGGAGAAGGTAATTTACATGAAAAGATAAGGAAAATGTATATATTGCATGTAACGTGCATTAAATTTGAAACAAAGGGGAGTAACATGATCTATTAGTACTTAAGGTTCACATGATGTACTTTTGTCACCTCTTGCAAGATTTATTAACCTTGATAAATTGTTTGTCATCATTAAAAAGGGAGAAAATGTTGACCCTAGCTAGGGAGTTTGGTGAACCAAACTTGTTTTGATGATTGCAAATACATCTGAAACCTAACTCTTGTCCAAGTTAGTGTGTAAAATCTTGCAGGTACATCAATCTTTTGATCAGAGGCTTCTGGAAAAAGAGTTTTGGTAAAAACTCTAAGTATTTAAAGCCAACGGGTATTGTTGCAATTCAATAGGCGTTGGTACTTCATCAACGGTGCATTGAAGATTCTCAACAGGCGTTGGAGCATCACCCAAGTATGAGTAAGGTCTTTGGAACCCTCAACCAACGATTCTCTTAAGAGTCAACTGGCGTTAAATGTATCAAACACTTGAGCCTTGGAAAGTTGATCTTCAACAACATGAGTTCCAATTTCATAATGAATGTGGCTCATCAATATCTCAATAGGTGTTACATTTTCACAACAAGCGTTGGACCAAATGATTTGATGTAAGCAGAACTCTCAAAGTCTCGACATGGGCATTGAAAAAGTTCTCAGGCAAAGCTAAAGATTCTAGACCCTCCAATGGGGCACCTTCACATTTGCAATAGGCATTGAGATCTTTTTCAACTGGCATTGGAAGCTTGTCAATAGTCATTGAAGCACTATAGAAAATCTCAAAAAATAGAGCATCAAGTTCACTTCCTACTGGAAACTTACAATGAAAATTGTCCATATCTCAACAGGAGTTGAAGTTCAATTCCAACATACGTTAAAAAGCTCCAATAGTCATTGAAGGAGTTGGTGACTAAAAAATTGAGAAAGTTAGAAAAGGAGCGTCTAAGCAAATCTCTCTCTCTAATAACTAGTTCCAACGGGCATTTGAATGAGATCAATGATTATTGAAATTGTGTTCTCACCCAACAATAGGTGTTGAGTGACTACTCTATGACATGGAGTGACAACCTTATTTCTAACAGCTAGTTTTGTGTCTTTGCCTATAAAAGGACTCTCTCACAACAACATAAGTAGTGAAAAATAGTAAAAAGTGAGTATTTTTTATTGTGAAAGCAATCGTTGAATAAAAGGGTGAAACAAGTGTGATCTAGCTTCAAGGGAAGATCATTGTTAAAGCTTGAAAAAGTTATCTTCAAAATAGAGTTGAAGAACAAGTTTTAAGACTTCTCTCTAAATTCTCTACCAAACCAATCATATCTTGTGAGTGTATATTGTTTATTGCTTAAGTGAGAGTGTTTTTCCTCATCTTTAAGTTATAAATTCTTTTGAGAAAGCTTTTGGTTAGGAGAACTTAGAAGATCTAAAACCATTCTTTATGAAAAGTCTAAGGTAGTACCTAAAAACTACTTTGGGAAGTAATTTTAGTGACACCCAAAAGTCTACTTGCAACGGCTTGGCAATGCCCAAAAACTATTATTGTAAAGGCTGTTGGTAGTACCTATAAGCTATCTTGATGGTGAAAGTCTCTAGTGGGAAAATTAGAGGAGATGGCGTAGCATGATTATGTCGAACCTCTATAAATTGATTGTCTAGATTCTTCATTGTTTTTGCACATATTTTTCAATTGTTTTCATGTGTCATTGCCCTATTCAACCCCTTTTTAGGGCACCAAGGGATAACATTATGTACTCCTTCATGGATGGGTTCTCTAGGTACAACCAAATTCTCACGGTCATTACAGATAAGGTAAAGACAACATTCATCATAGAATGAGGGACATATTACTATAAGGTGATGTCATTTGGGTTGAAGAATGCGGGAGTGATGTACCAGCGAATGGCGATGGTCGTGTTGCATGATTTAATCTATAAAGAAGTGGAGGTGCACATAGATGACATAATGGTGAAGTCGAAAACAAGGGAAGGGCATTTTGAGGCTTTTGAGAAGTTCCTGAAAAGAGTTGATGAGTATAATTTGAGGCTGAATCTGAAGAAATATATGTTCAAAGCTACCTCTAGTAAGTTGTTAGGACATGTGATTAGTGAGAAAAGCATTGAAATAGATCCCAATAAGATCAAAGCAATTCAAGACATGCCCCTACCTAGGATAAAAAAGGAGGTATGAGGTTTCTTGGGCCGCTTACAATGCATCAACTAGTTCATAACAAGATTGCCCTTTATCTGTGAACCTATTTTCAAGTTACTAAAGAAGGAAAAAATAGATGGAATGGAATGAATAATGTTAAAAAGCCTTTGAGAGAATAAAAGATCATCTAACTAACCCATCAATTTTGAAGCCACCGAGGCCCAGAAAACCACTAAATTTATATATGACAGTGGAAAATAGTTCTGTAGGTGCCATGCTAACTCAAAAAGGTGAAATGGAAAGCGAACATAAAGTATATTACATCAGCAAGAAGTTATCTTATAAGGAGAAGTACAATTAGGTGGAGAAGACCTGGTTAATGTTGGTATGGGTAACAAAGAAGTTGAAGCACTACTTTCAGTAGTATTTAGTGGAGGTGGTTTCAAAGCTTGATTCGATTAGGTACTTACGTAAGGCCCCTTCTCTGTCTAGGAGATTAGCAAAGTGGTTGGTCATACTGACTGAATTTGATATTAAGTATGTAACCAAGAAGGTGATCAAAGGGTGGGCAGTTTCAAAGTACTTGGCATAATAATCTATTGAAGAAAGAGTATTTGAGCTTTCTCAATTCTGAGAGGAGTAATTGAGCCCCAGAGATGGAGAATATACTTTGATGGAGCTATAAACAAGAAGGGGAGCAGACGTAGGGGTAATTATGATTTCGCCCGAAGGAGAATTCTTTCTGGTAACTAAAAAGCTAGACTACAATGTGACTAATAACATGGTTAAGCTTGAAATATGTGTGTCATGACTTGAACTCTTAAAGTAAATAAGGGTTAAGGCAATAAAGGTGTTTAGGGATTCACTATTGATTATTTCACATATAACAGATGAATGAGACTTGAAAGAAGAACGTTTGGCCCCATACTTGAAACATTTGAAAGGGTTGATACAAAATTTTTAGAGATTTATATTTCATTATCTACCAAAAGAAGAAAATGAATTGGTTGATGCCTTGGCCACTCTAGTCTTTATTTGGGATGGGCCTAAGTTGATGCCCATGAAGCCACTCATTACACTCCAATTTGGAACGTTATGTTACGTGGATGTAAAAGTAATGCAAGTGTTAGTGGAAATCTACCTCTAGTATTTTGATATATAACGATATTCAAAAAACAATAAGTACCCCAAAAGGGTCGAGAAGAAGGATAAAGATGTAATCCAATGGTTGTCTTTGCAGTTTATGTTGACAATGGGGTAGTGTATAAGAGAATACAAGATGGAGTCTATATGCGATGTTTGGTTGAAGAAAAGGCCCACAAAGTTATTAAATAGGTACATACAAGAGTCTATAGTCCCTGCATGAATGGAAAAGTGTTTGGCAAAAAAAATTCAAAGATTGAGATATTACTAGATTACTATGAAACATGTCTATATTCAGAAGGTTCAGAGTTGCCACAAATGTCCGATTCATAGTAACCTCAGTCATTTGTCATCGATAGAGCTATAGAATTTGACCTTACCATGGCCCATTTGTAGCATAGAGCATCAATGTGATCGAGGAAATTAAGCCAACGTCTATAAGGGGACACAAGTATATTATAATAGCAGTAGATTACTTTTTGAAGTGGGTAGAGGCTGAAGCTTTTGGTAAGTTGGGGGTAAAATATATGGCACGATTCATTGAGAAGAACCTAATTTATCGCTATGGCATGTCACACCATATTGTTATGGATAATGGTGTTCATTTTCAGGCAGAGGTTAAGGACATGTTAAGAAAATATGGGTTGATCCACCACAAATTATCACCTTATAGATCAGTTTAACGGAGCAGTGGAAGTGGTGAATAAGAATGTTAAAAACATCATTGCCAAGATGGTTAAAACATATAAGGATTGGTCTGAGAAGTTGTCACTTACCTTATGGGGTTATCAAATTATAACAAAAGTATCGACTGGGATGACACCGTATTCTCTAGTATATGGGGTAGAGGTAATGTTGCCAATTGAATTAGAGATAAAATCCTTATTAGAGTCTAACGTCCCTGAGTACCAATGGTTTAAGAAGTAGGTTTGAATAGTTGGCCTTATTGAATGAGAAAAGACTAAAGACCTTATAACACATCCAGTTGTATTAAGCCCAAATGGCTCATGCCTTAAACAAGAAGGTCAAACCAAGCATGGTAAGGATAAGTGATCTGGCACTGAAGGCTATCCGACCGCAGACTCAAGATCCTCAGAGAAAGCTCAAGCCAAATTGGGAAGGCCCCTTATATGGTCAAATAATAATACTCAGGTGGCATGGTGAAATTAGTAGATATAGATAGGAATGAATTCACCAAGCCGGTAATCTAAACCAACTAAAGAAGTATTTTGTGTGAGATATGAGAAAAGTGAAAATAATCAGCTAAGTTGAAAACCCGAGAGGGCGACTTAGGCAACAATTAGGGCATAAATAATGAAAGAAAGAAAAAGAACAAAAAAGCTCACTAAGTCAAAAACTCGAAAGGGTGGCTTAGGCAAAAGTTAAAGCATAAAAAATTGGATAAAATATAAAAAGTCGAGAGAGTGTGACTAACCATTAAGGGACCTTCGATATGATAGTTGGATAACAACAAAGAAGGCAAGGATGTATAAGTGAAGAGTCAACAAGACAGAGACATTAAGCAAGATAATTAGATAATCTAGTGTGCCAATATTAAAAGCAGAAGTCATGCATTCAATTAATGTGTAATGTGCAAAGTGTAAATGGTTTGTGTTAAGCATAATATCAAACAAAAATACATTTGCATAATTAAGGTGAATTTACTCATACATGTCCTTGAATTATAATTAAATATAAGATAGGTTTTCTCTCACAAATGATCATTATTTGCCATCAGTTAATGTGATGCCTAATATCTAAAGGTTGTGAAACCATGCCATATAGTCTGTATCATCGTTAGGCTTAGGGTGTCTACCAATATAAAAGTGATAGATATAGTGACTGGTCCAAGTGGCCTTAACTCTATAATGTTGGTTTAGAGGGCCCTCGATGAATTAAGGGAGGAATTGTACCTCGAACTAGGGAGCACTGAACTGGCAGTGTACATGGACTAGATCCTGGATGTGCCTAAAGCCAAGGCAGGAAGAATGACACAATCCCCGTAAGTCTTCAATGTAACACACAATAGGTTCTAACAGGGGCAGTTTCAACAGATGTCGGTAATAGTAATGTGGGACATCCATTCAGCCCAATCTGCCTTAATGGTGGTTAGTCTAATCAAGAGACAATTTACGTGATGTTGCAGATAGTAAAGCCTTGCATCCATAGTCAGGGCAACTAGTAGCCCTAGCCTTTCCTGAAACCATATCTAAAAAAAGAATAGAAAAAAGAAGAAAGAAAAAGAAAAAGAAAAAGAAAAATGCTTATTAGGTTGAAAACCTGAAAGGGCGGCCTAAGCAAAATTGAGCAACCTATTAGATTGAAAACTTGCAAGGGCAGTTCATACAAAAGTTAGGGTAGTAAATGAATAAAAAAAGGAAAAGAAAGGGAAAAAATGAGAAGAGGTTGCAAGAAAAATTCATACTTGAAGTAATAGTGAGTTCTCTGTAAAGGAATCGTTGACCCCCAAAGCCACTTTATCAAGCCCTATAGTCTCACCCAAAATTGTCAGCACCAAAGTTCTCCCTAACTCAGTCCCCTTTAAGAATATAAGGATATACAAATTAATCTTCCCATCCTCCCTTTTCAATAGATACTTGCCCATCAGAATAACAACTACAATTCGGGCCTGAAAGGGGAAAAAGGTGATAAAAAGAGGGTCATGAGAATCTTCTCCTTGACTAATGTATACCTGGGTACATTTTCATCTCGCAAGTTAAATAACTTTACCATCTTCCTAACATGTGGGCAATCTAGCTGAGGTAGTGTGATATGATCTGTGGCTGTGATGCAACTGTCAAGAATAATGGCAAATTCCTCTAGTAGAGGATAGATTTCAGTGTCCCCAAAGTGGAAGGTATTAGTAGTGGAATCTCATAAGTCACAAGCCACTCATAGAAAATGAGAGTTAAGATGAACATCCGAGAGATAACAAAGAGTAGAAAAATCCACACATGGTATATCAGTCCAAACTTGGGGTGGGAGAGAACTTAGAAAGGTTCTTGCCATATTAGCTAGTTGAGGGAAGTCAATAAAGAGAGCAAGTTTGAGATGGGCTTTTATAATAGCAAGCTCAAACCCATGGGCTATGTAGTCCTCTTTTGTAAGGCTATACAACCCTCCAGCTAGGATGTACAACCCTCTAACTGAGTTGTATAACTAATACTCCACTAAGGCAAGATAAACAACACTTTATCTACTTTTAAGGCTGGTGACGATTTGGGCACCCATCTTGTAAGGCATATATGTAAAGAAAGGATCACCAACACATGTTTTAAGATGCATAATTAGGGGGAAAAAAATCATATCTTTGTATTAATGGATAAAATATCAAAGTTTGATAAAAAATAGAGGCAATGCTACCTCAGTTTGCCTAAACATATCTCAAGCAAGTATCCAAAAATAGAGCTTTCAAATCACCCTTAAATTGTTCAACTGTATAAATATTTATCAAATAACTATATTGGAATGAAAGAAAAGAGAAAAATGTCCTAAGTATCTTAAAAAAAAAAAGGTCAGGGTCTCTACTACTCAACTACCTTCGCTTCTGGAAGGGGTCACCTTTGAATATGTGGCCTCGCCATTCATATCTACATATCTATGCTTTTTGGCCCTCTAGGCTAGACGCTCCACCTCCACCTCAATGATACATTGATCCCTTTCCTTGGTCTCACGATTTTGACGCTGGATTGTCTGCTATAAGAAACACAAGAATTAGGATGTTTAAGACACAAAACACATAAGACATGAACCATGAACATGCATGCATGCATTGTTTTATCTATGCTTCACTAACCAGCATAGAGCACATCTACTATGTCATAACCCTCTTCAGTGCAGCGATCAAATCCATCATGGCCTCTTCTTGGATGTAAGGAATCTGTAAGAAAGGAAAAAGGAATGCCATTAGAAGTATGATTTGTAGTATAATCGAGGCACAGTAAATGCAAAGAGATAAAGTACTTATATGAATAATTTGGGCTGGCTCAAAGGCATAGATAGATTGAGTAATCTATAAAGACGTCATCAACCCAGTCAATGAAGCCATACAAGACTCCATCATGTTGTTCGATATGAAGGCCAAAACACACACCATTATAGGCCCTATGCCTTCTGAAGCAGATCCACCGACTCATTTGCAAGCTATATTTAGAAGTAGAAGTATAAGGCTTATAGGATGCTTGCATAATATTACCTCAATTTGTGTGTTGCAGGGTAGCCCCTTCATCAGGCGCATAGCAGGGGACCGTACGGATGGCTGCATTAGACAAAGGAAGGCTCCCCATCAGCTGGGGAATGCAGCCTAGAACCCTCCTTAGATAATCCCTTTAGAGAATTGCGTAGTGAATGCAAGAGTCAGTAGGTAGCAGAATATTTACGAACTCAAACTGTTCAAGAAAGTGAAGTCCCTAAGAGTGATCATAAGCTCACAAACCAAGGGCAGGTGAAAAGTGTGGGTAGTGTCCATCCATCACTTTGCCAAGGCATGCATCGTCAATAAGTCGATCCGAGGTGTCTCATCAGGTAGCATCCATAAAAAGGTCTATATCCTAATCCCCTCTAAACGGGTTACAACTCGAGGGTTCAAATTGTGACCCCACGCACCAGTAGTCCCACTGGAGACACCTCTTTCCTAAAATGAGACAATCCCCTATAGAAAGGAAAAGAAAAGAAGCAATAAAATATTTTCACGATTGTCACAGTTTGGTGGCAAGAGGGTAGTGACCCTAAATTAAAAAAAAATGGAGACAAAACACAACAAGACAGACAAATTCACAAAGATAATGAATTATTTTGATATTTGCCCTAATTTGTCCATGAATCTTTTTATGAGTTGATTTCAATTATTTCCCTATGCAGGTCATAGAATAAAGCCTAAGGCATGCAAATCAAGGCAGTCAAATAGGCTCATCGACAGAAAATAAATTTCATTGAATATAAAATGCCTAAGAAATTATCTCTGAATATTTTAAAGCTAACCTACGACAAGAAGTAAACTCAGGGGTAGTTCCTAAAGCCTGCAGTGATAAAACACAAAAAAAAATTAAAATTAAGAAGGGGAGAAAAAGACACAATTGATCTTGAGGCAACTCTTACAAGGTGACAATACAAGTTGTAGACTGTCGGTATGTCGTCAACTAGAGGATAGCCTAGTGGAATCATCTTTATTGTCATATTTCTTAATGGACTCACCCGCTCTAATCCCTATTGGGATTACAGCTGCTTGAGGGCATCATAGGTCAGGAAGTCCTCATCAGCAAGCTCCTCCAAAAGATCGATCATCTTATCGTCATAAAACTCAGCCATGACAATCGTCTGAAGGAACTAAGGAGGCCTAATAATTAAGTCTAGAGTCTATAGAGGGAAGTGTATAGAGAAAGATGCAAATGAGACGAAGTGCACCCAGGGCCTATATATAGTAGCCCCGGGCTATACAGCTTAGGCCTACTATACAACCCAACTAGGCTAAGCTGGCCCAGGCTGGGCTTGGTAAACCTAATTTCCCTTTTTGCTTATCAAGCCCAACTCCCTTATAGCCCATTAAGCCTAATTCCCTTCTTCAGGCCCAAGAACACCCAACTTACCAAAATATCCCTAGCTTCCTAAAAAAGTCTAAGAATGCTCAAATTATCGAAATACCCCCGACTTCCTAAAGATCCCAAGAGTCGTTAATGTGCCAAAATACCTCTAACTTCCCAAAAAAAGTTTAAGAATGCCTAAATTATTGAAACACCCCCAACTTTCCAAAGAGCCCATGAATAACTAATTTACCAAAATACCCTTAGTCCCTTAAAAAAGATAAGGGCAACCAATTACCAAAATGCCTTAATTACTTGATGATTCAAATCATATCATCATAATACTTTTCTCTATAAAATAACAAGATTCAAAGAACCGCTTCCTACAACATCTGGGCCCTAGGCCCATTGTCTTTAAACAAGGATGAAATCCCATAGTAGCCAAAAGGGTTATAAAGGCAAGAATTCAATCATACAATAGAAAAGGCTTGGATAACATTAGAATTATTTAGGGGGTATCCCTAAGCCAAGAATCATCAGTAAGAAAGACCAAAGCATACATTGAGAAATGCAAGTGATATTGATCATAAGAAATGACCCATTCAAAATAGAATGCCTAGTATCTAATAGAAAACTACCAGAAAACCTTGGTACTTGCCAGAGGGCTGCCAGAAAGCTTAGCATCTACTTAAAGGCTATTAAGAAAGAATCCCAGTATGTTGGCCCTAGGCACCAAGAAGGGAGGGTTGAATTGATGTATAAAAATTAAAACAAGATGGTAAGAAAGAAAATTATGAGAATGGAAAATTAGTAAAATGAAGACACAAGATTTATAATAGTTCAGGTATAATTGACCCTACGTCCACTCCCCAATTCTCAGCAATTGGGTGTTTCATTATCTTCCAATGGTGTTTTCAAGCTCACACCAAACTTACACTTGTGTTTTGAAGGCTCACACAACAACCTTTACACTTGTGTTTTTGAGGCTCACACAATAACCTTTACACTTGTGTTTTTAAGGCTCACAACAACCTCTCTTAGTGTTTTTAGAGGCTCACGTTACAAACTTTACAAATGGTGTTTATGCTCATACCAAACAATCACCTAAAGAAGAGAAAAGATTGAGTAGCAAAATTGTAAGAGTTTGGGTTTCAAATTAATCAATTCTCTTGCATTTATATATGTCTGGTCAAATATTTATAGCTTGTACCCACCAAAGAGATGTTGCAATAAAACTGGCAGTAAATCTTCAAAGTATGCTAGACAGATTTTTGCATTAAATGCTTGTCAGGCTTCATTCGCGATCACTACTACTCTTTCATGGTCACGATTTTTCAATTTTCATACAGGAGCCAAAACTTGTTACAGAAAATCCCGTTTATGTCTAACGGCTAGTCCACATGTCATCTTTCTATTATTTCACTAGGAAAATATAGTCGTTGCCTTTCACCTGCTCACAAAAGTAGTGGTCACGATTTTCCTTATATAGGCCGCGACTCATGACACAAAATCATCTGCTAAAACTGTTCATCTTCTTCCTCATGATTCATGGTCACTATCCATAAGTTGCCATTGTGATTTTTGTCTTCCAATGGTCACCTGGGACACTTGTCAAACTGTGGTTGTGAACTTCATTCCCTCTTGAGTTACTTCAAAATTCGCGATCGCGACGGAGGCAAGACTCTCACCGCGAATTCATTTGTGACTTTGGCTCTCCTTTCTTTGAATGGGTCGTGGTAGAGAATTGGCCCGCAAATCCATCTGTCTAATTTGTCAACATGCCTTAGTTTAGTTCGCAGTCGCGTTATGAAGTTACGATCGCGAATTAGGAGGCACTTTGCTTTCTTTGAAGATTAAGGACTTCATCCAACTTCAAAAATAGAGACTAGCTAAAAACTACAAAACAATACTTAATTAAACCATTAGAATTGGTCAATCTCCTTTATCAAGAGCAAAAATGGTTTAAGACTTAGGATTAACCATCCTAGTCCAACAAACTCCCTTTTTTTTTTTTTTATTTTGACAACTTAGATTGATCCAAAGGGAAAATAATGCAGAAATATTAAGTTGGAGTGAAGTTAAGGTATAATTTCAATGAATAATGCTTAAGGTAAAAATTTCCTAAGTATGACATTCAATCATTGAAAAAAACTTAAGTATAAAGTTATGATGCTCCCCCTCAACTTATGCTATAAGTTTCAAGTTATTATTTTCTTCCCCTTAAACTTATGTTATTACTATCTCTCCCCTTTGGCAATATCAAAAAAAGGGTGAAAGAGGGAAATGAAAATAAGCATAAGTATACATAAGGAGAAAAATAAGAATTCAAAATATAAAGATAAAATTCGTCAATCACATAAGATAATGATTTACAAAGAAACAACCTTTTTATATATATCACTGTGGGATTAGAAAAGTTTGAAACATGAACAAAAATAAGAAAAATACAAAGGATTCCTAATCTAGAGAGTAGGAGAATCATCATCATCTCCAGAAGATGCTTCTTCTTACTCTTATGTCGCTCCTTCGACTTCATCCCCATCCTCAACTTCGTCTTCATTGCCATCTCTATCTTGCGCATCTTCAAATTCGGTGAAGTCCAGAAGATAACAAGGAGGAACCCCTAGTTTCTTTTAAAGATCCACCATATCACTGTGAATATGTGATAGAAATAGGAATCTCTTCTTTATCATCCTCATCAATTTATCCAATTTGTGATCAATGGAGGCAAAAGACAACTTAGTCTTTGGTTTTGGTTGAGGAGGAGGGACTTGAATTGTGTCTTCTTCAATGTAAAGCCGCTTCCTTTTTGAAGCTTATGAGGTTTCCATCTTCTTTGCTCCTACTACACCAAGGGTATACACATAGGTGTCCAGATGAATAGTCTTGGCATTTATAAGATAGGTGAGATCTAGGAAGTTTTGGGATGGTAGAAGTTTTTTGATGAGGAATTTTTCTTTTTCCTCATCAAGGGCTCTAACAAAAAGGTTTATGGCAGTGATATGTGAAGGCAGCAAAAATTGGCTTTTAGGTTTGGTACTCATGTGAATCAATTGATCCACAAGGTACCAACTAGTTTGGATATGTTTATTTTTGACAAGGCAAAAAAAAAAATGCCAAGTTTTTTTGGGACCTTTTCTCGTTACATCACCTCTTGCGTTTATGAAAAAGGTGATGATATGGTGGAGTATCCAAATGGGTATGAATTTGATGTGTTTAGATAAAAAAGAGCAGGGGTCGTGTTTGTTTTTGATGGAGATTTTCGACCAAAACTCGGAATAGATAACATCAAGTGTGGAGATTATGAAGGGGATGTTTTATCAGACTTATAAATTAAACAGAGAAGAGAGTTGGTCGAAAGAAATGTAAAAAGGGTCGTCAAAGGCTCGAAACGCTAACCCGCATTACCCTGCTCTTGAATTGAGTTTTCGACTTAATTGGATGGTACACATAAACTTTTGCACAACCTCTTCATAACTAGGTTCATCTTAGAACATGAACTAGTTCCAGCCCAAAATTGATAGGAAAGCTCGTATTTTGGCGTTGATACCCAAGGTTTCCAACATAAAAGATAAGGGTTTTAGGAGAATTATCTTAGAGGAGTTGGCTTTAAACCTATCTTTTTCTTCTTTGGTAACTCCTTTCATGAGATGGAGGGCAGGGGGTGCAGAGGGTTAAACCACTGCTTTCTCTTTGTCTGCTCTAAAAAATTTCTTTGGAGCCATAACAAGAGATGACAAGGGTTTTGGAGAATTTTAGAGAGATTTGAGAGAGTGAAGATGTTTGGAATAGTAGTGAGAATGTCATTGTTGAAGGGGGTATTTATAGCTTTTGAAGGGATGTAAAAATGACTAGAAATGAATTAATGAACAGTTGGCAATGGTTAATAGTTAAATCACTTAAATGTCTAGGCGATTACTCTAATTCGTATCCGTAAATTCATGAGTCGCAATCCTGAATTTCGAAAAATGGGAGTAACGGACAAATTTTCCTCGGGAATACGCGCCTTAACGATCAAAAATTTGTAAATTTGACCAAAATTCGTAGTGGAGCGAAAATTTTTTCGATCACAAATTGATGTTTGACAACCGGGTGATATTGACTTGTAATTCGTGATCCTGAAGGAAGGATAGCGACCGCGAATTATGAGTCAGTAATGAAAAATAGTTGTATTTTGAAAAAATTGTGATCTACTTAACTATATCAACCACAAATATCACAAACCAACAAATATCAATACATATAGCAATATTACATATAAAAATTTTAACTTTAGGGAACTTCCATCAAGCATTCCCAATTCTCTTTTAATAAAGTTCATCCTTTCTTTATTTAGAGGTTAGTGAGAATATCTGCAAGTTGATGATTTGTCTCAATAAATTCTAACACAACATCACCCTTTTGCACATGATCTCTAAGAAAATGATGTCTAATATCTTTCTAGAGTGTTGGATGAGATTTTTAGAGAGATTAATAACACTTTTGTTATCACATTTAATAAGAATGGGATTAATCAAATAAGAATGGGATTAATCAGTTTGCCAAAATCCTTTAATTATTGTTTCATCTAAAGGACTTGGGTGCAACAATAACCAACAACCACGTGCTCGGCTTCCGCGGTGGATAAGGCAACTGACACTTGCTTTTTACTGAACCAAGAAACTAGGCATTCACCTATAAGTTAGCAAGTTTTGGAAGTGCTTTTTCTATCTAATAAGCTACCTGTATAATCCGCATCCGAATATCCTACGAGACTAAAGGAAGAATTCCTAGGATACCATAACCCTAAGTGAATTATGCCATGCAAATATTTAAAAATCCTCTTGACAGCATTCAAATGAGACTCTCTAGGAGAGGATTGGAACCTAACACACATACAAACACTAAACATTATATTTGGCCTAGAAGTAGTAAGATAAAACAAAGATCCGATCATACCTCGATATCTCTTTTCATCTATCATTTTGCCCTATTCGTCCTTATCTAGTTTGATGGTACCACTCATTAGAGTTTTTGCTACCTTGCAACCATCCATGCCAAATTTATTGAGTATCTCCCTTGTGTGTTTGGCTTGGTTGATGAATATCCCTTCCTTGGATTGCTTGATTTGTAGATCGAGAAAGAACTTGAGCTCTCCCATCATGCTCGTTTCAAATTCCCTAGTCATATACTTAGCAAAATCCTCACAAAGAGATTCATTAGTAGCACTAAAAATGATATCATCAACATAGATTTGAACAATTAATGTGTCATGTTTATGCATTTTAACAAAAAGTATGGTATCCACCTTTCCTTTTTCAAAATCATTTTTCAAGAAAAATGAACTAAGTCTTTCATACCAAGCTCTTGGAGCTTGTTTCAAACCATATAAGGCTTTGTTCAATTTAAAAACATGGTTTAGAAAACAATGTGACTCAAAACTAGCAGGTTGTTCAACATAGACATCCTCCTCAATGATGACATTCAAAAATGCACTTTTCACATCCATTTGAAAAAGTTTAAAATTCATATGACATGTAAAGGCTAAAAAAATCCTAATGGCCTCTAATCTTGCTACGGGGGCAAAAGTTTCATCATAGTTTATGCCTTTCTCTTGGTTGTATCCTTTAGTAACCAATCTAACTTTGTTTCTAGTGATGAAACCTGCTCATTTAATTTGTTCCTAAACACCCACTTACATCCTATAATTTGGTGTTCTTTAGGCCTAGGGATAAGTTCTCATACCTTATTTCTCTCAAATTGCTTAAGTTCCTCTTGCATAACAAGTACCCAACTCTCATCATCAAGAGCCTTATTAATTGATTTTAGCTCAAGTTGAAAAATAAAAGCAAGATTATTAACTAAAAGATTAAGTTGAGATCTAGTACTTACACCCTTAGATGTATCACCAATGATCAAGTCCTTAGGGTGATACTTGGAAAATCTCCAATCCTTAGGTAGATCTTGGCTTGGCTCTACTTGTTGATGATGTTGGTCTTCATCTACTCTTAATGAATCACCTTCTTCTTTATCTTCTTTTCTTGTAGAATTTTCCAATTTTAACTTCTCAAAGTCACCTACAAGATCATCAACAAAAATACCTTTCCCAAGATCAAGTTTACTAGATTCATAAAAAAACAACATTCATAGACTCTTCAACTATCATTGAGCTTTTGTTAAAGACTTTATATGCTTTGCTTTAGGTGGAATATCCCAAGAAGATACCTTCAAGGTTGTCAAAATCGAGATTTTACCCTAAAATCGGTAGATGACCCTAAAATCGAAATCGTGAAATCGGATCGTAAAATAGTAAGATTTTACAACATAATAAAATATCATTTTAAAATATAATTATACATATATAAAAATATAAATAAGATATTTTTTAAATTTAATACACATAATTACATTAAGAAGATCAAAAGAAAATATGTTCATAAAAAGATTCAAG
>CATIWR010140225.1:0-19876 GCA_949677035.1 Omphalea diandra
CATTACAGATTGTGGATATGAATAGTATGAGTTTTGTATATGAATACGGTCGTTACATTTATTGGTAACAGAGCAACTTGATTTGTAAACACAAGTGGTCATTACATTTAGTGGTATCAGAGCAACATGATTTGTAAACACAAGTGGTCGTTACATTTACTGGTATCAGAGCAAATATGAATATTGGTCGTTAGATTTATTGGTATCAAAGTAGGGATATGTTCCATAGGGACATGCATATAAACATGACACGACTTTTACACTATTTGCATTATCATATGACATAGTTTTATTTATCTAGTTCCCATGGCTTACCAAGGAGAAAAGAGTCAGCCAATTTGCATTCCATATACGCACCATGCCAATCATTAAGAGATCAAACTGCTGATAGAGTTAGATCTCTTACACATGCTCATACATAACACATATCTTATAGGTAGCCACAACATAGAATTAGTGAACCAATTACGCAGGGTCAAGAAATTCAAAGAGAGACAAGGTATAATAAACTAAGAAAATAGGGTGCAATTGACTTCAGTGGTACCACAGATCCATCAGTGACAGAGACATGGTTAAAACGAACACAAAGAGTTTTGAATTTGATGAAATGCACACCAGAAGAAAAGTTTGATTATGCAGTATCGCTATTACAGAGGGATGCATATGATTGGCGGGAAACCATTCCAGGGAGTGATGTCCAGCCTCTAGTGATTACATGGGATGACTTTCTTTGTGAGTTCAATAACAATTACATGCAAAAAATATATAAAGATGATAAAAGAAGAGAGTTTTTGAACCTACAGCAGGGGCAAATGACTATAACTGAATATGAGGTGAAATTCAATCAATTATCTCATTATGCATCATTTATGGTAACCATTGATAAAGGAAAATGTCAAAAATTTGAAGAGGGACTAAGATATGAGATCAGAAGTAGGATTACAGTTGCAAAACTTGAAAGTTATACCAAACTAAAAGTTGTTGTAATCAGGGTGGAAAGATTTAGTACTATTACCACTACATGAATTGATGTGATACTAGGTATGGACTGGTTGTATAAATACCATGCAATAGTGAATTGTTTTACTAAAGAAGTTGTTCTGGAATCTTCGAATCATACAAAGGTTGTGTTTCAAGGGGAAAGGGAAATTGTACTAGCATGTCTAGTTTCTGCTATCAAGGCTTTTCGCATGATTAAAAATAGTTGTAAGGCTTATTTCACATGTGGTATTTTTATGACATATATGAATTAAAAGATAGATTAACATATGCTCTAGTATTAACCATTCCTACTGGTAATAGAGGATTTGTAATATATAGTGATGCCTCTCATCAAAGTTTGGGATGTGTTTTAATGCAGCATGGTAAGGTAATTACATATGCATCTAGACAATTGAAACCTTTTGAGTTATCTTACATAGTACGTGCCCTAGAACTTACTACTATTGTGTTTGCTTTGAAAATATGGAGACACTACTTGTATGGATAAATTTTTCAGATGTTTACAGATCACAAGAGCTTAAAGCATTTGATGAGCCACAAAGAATTAAACACAAGACAGAGGCGGTGGTTAGAACTGCTAAAAGATTATGATTGTACCATTAAGTATCACCCAGGGAAGGCAAATATGGTTACGGATGCTTTGAGCAGGAAATTAAGAAGTGATGTAGCCTATTTACAGGTATTTTTGTTGTCTTATTTAGTTCAATTACGAGCTATGAATATAGAACTAAACCTACAAAAGAATGGGGTATTGATTGTTACTTTTCAAGTGAGACCAGTGTTGCATGATCGAATTAAAGAAGCACAAGGCAAGGATCCAAAGTTATATGGGATGATTGAAATGGTAAAACAGAGGAGACATGGTGATTTTGATATTCAAAATTATTCCATGATATTGGGTTCTAGTATTTGTGTGCCTAATGTTGAAGAAACACATAATGCTTCATAGGCCATGCATCCAGGAATGACAAAAATGTATAATAGCATGTGATCTCATTTTTGGTGGCCTAAAATGAACAAAGATGTGACAGTCTATGTTTCAACATATTTGACCTGTCAGCAGATCAAAATGGAACATCAAGCACCAGTTGAAAAATTGAAACCATTGATGATTTCAGTATGGAAATGGGAAAGAATAACCATGGACTTTATATATGGGTTATCGAGGACTTTGAAGAAAGAACAATTCATACACTTGAAGACATGCTTCGAGCTTGTGTGATAGAGTTTAAAAGTGCATGGGATGAATATATTGCCTTGATTGAATTTGCTTATAATAACCATTATCATAACAGTATACAGATGGCACCATATGAAACACCATATGAAAGAAAATGTTGAAGTCTCACCTATTGGGATGAAGAAGGAATGTGTATAACTGAGTTTTTGATACATATGAGATCTTAGTAAGAATCGGTCCATTAGCTTACAAGCTAGCACTACCCCTAGAGATGGCTCAGATTCATGATGTATTCCACGTAATTATTTTTCAAATACTGAAGCATAGACTTTGGACATTTTAGTGCATAAAGTTTTGCATAAAGACACATGAAACATAGGTCATCGGCTTAATTCCAACTCTCTCTCCTTGCATCATGTACATGCATTGGATAGGAACTGGTTATGGTCACTGGTCCTAACATTAGTTAATATATGTGTACATTAAATACATATGGGATTATATATGTATGATGAATAAACCTTAATGTGTATGCATTTATGAACATGAAATGCCATGATTTGCAACTGAAGATGATAGTTACAGTTGGTGGTATCAGAGGATTCAAGCACACGCGGGGCAAACATGCAAATGCCGGTGTGTATGACATCGTGGGGCCGATGGGCAAATCCTAGATGTTGAGTGCTCTGATAGATACCGATTGTAGCATTACAGATTGTGGACATGAATAGTATGAGTTTTGTATATGAATACGGTCGTTACATTTATTGGTATCAGAGCAACATGATTTGTAAACACAAGTGGTCATTACATTTAGTGGTATCAGAGCAACATGATTTGTAAACACAAGTGGTCGTTACATTTAGTGGTATCAAAACAAATATGAATATTGGTCATTAGATAATTCCTTTTCCTTTTCCTTTTTTAGATGAAAATGTTGAACCAAAGGAGAAGTTATGGGTATGAAAGTGTGTTATGTTTCAGCGGCCTTCCCTTTCCCCTTTGAATCGTGGCCAGTTTGGATTTCTTAGTTTGTTGCTGGGTTGTAGAGGGTTTTGCAGCTCTCTTCTTCTATTGAGCTATCATTAATGCCAAATTTTCCTAAGTTTTAGAGCTAGAGTAAGAAGGTTGGGTGTTTTTTCTAATTGGTTGTTTGTATTTATTAGTGGAATTTGATTTGGGTACCATTTGATTGTATGAATGAGCATTTGATGTAAGGGAATATGCAAAAATTTATTGGAAAAATTAAGAGAGATGAGTAAAAAGCAAAGCAAAGTAGAAAGTAAGATGATTTTTGGGTTTGAGGGGGGTTTAAATAGAAGTTCAATGAGCTCCCTTTTTAAAAAAAAAAAATATGATCATTGGGAGTGTTCAACGACTATTGTGAGTTAGGCAATGATTGTTGAACATGGCTATTAGCTTGCTCTTTTAAGTGTTCTTCAACCAATGATGGTGGTTGGTTTGCAATGGCTATTGGGTGATAACAACGGTTATTGGAGATTCGCAATGATCGTAGGCACCAACAAAATCAAAAGAATGCTATTAATCAAATTCAATGAAATAATCATGAATTCAACTAATATATAGACAATTTAATTAACATCATACATAATTAAAATCTTTAGCTATTGAATATGAAGACTTTAATGGTGATTAATTCAAGAAATAATAATCAAGTATCAACATAACAATTAGCATAAATAGATTGAGAAGGAGAAGAACCTGTTTAAAGTTATTTTAAGGTGTTTCCATCAATCATATGAAGTTCTTTTTTGATGAATTGTATCCTTTCATCACAAAGTGGTTTAGTAAAAATATTTGCCAATTGATAGTTAGTATCAACAAATTCTAGCACAGTATTGCCAATATTCACGTGATCCTTAAGAAAGTGATGTCTTAAGTTTATATGTTTACTTTTAGAATGATGAATGGGATTTTTGGACAAATTTATGGTACTAGTGTTATCACACTTAATGGCAACTTGATTGACAACCACTTTATAATCAAGAAGTTGTTATTTCATCCATAGGATTTGTGCACAACAAAGGCTAATGGCCACATACTCAACTTTTATACTTGATAAAGCAACTAAGTTTTGGTTTTTGCTACTCCAAGACACTAAGCATTGACTAAGTAGTTGATATGTGCCTAAAGTGCTCTTTTTATCTAAGATACATCCAGTAAAATCAACATCAGAAAATTCATTCAATTCAAATGAAGAACTCTTAGGATACCAAAGTCTAAAGTTGGGAGTACCCATAATATATTTAAGTATATGTTTCATAACATGCAAATGAGACTCTTTAGGATTAGATTGATATTTAGCACATAAGCAAACATCGAACATAATGTCAATTCTAAAGGTCGTGAGATAGAGTAAACTACCAATCATACCTTTGTATAGCTTTTGGTCCATATTCTTACCAAGCTCATCCATGCATAGCTTGATGTTGGTGACCATTGGTGTTTTACAAGTTATTGTCCATCCCAAATCTTTTGATTAGTTACTTTGTATATTTGGCTTGGTTGATGAAGATTCCTTCCTTTCATTGCTTGATTTGTAATCCAAGGAAGACTTTGAATTCTCCCATCATACTCATTTCAAACTCACTCTTCATTGCTTTAGAAAATCATTACATAAGCAAACATTTATAGCACCAAATATTAAATCATTCATATATATTTGTATTAACAATAGGTCTCTATTCTTTTCCTTAGAAAAGAAAATTATGTCAGCCAAACATTTGGAGAGACCTTTCTCTACTAGAAAGTTGCTCAGCTTTTCATACTAAGCTATTAGAGCTTGCTTCAAGCCGTATAGGGCTTTGCTAAAGCTTGAACACATGATAAGGAAAGTAATGGCTTTCAAAACTAGGAGGTTGTTTAACAAAAATTTCTTTCTCAATGTACCCATTTAGAAAAGCACTATTAATATCAATTTGGTATAACTTAAAATTCCTGTGAGATAAAAATGCAAGGAGAATTCTAATGGCTTCAAGTTTAGCTATAGGTGCAAAGGTTTCATCAAAGTCAATCCCTTATTTTTGGTTATAGCCTTTGGCTACTAACCGAGACTTGTTCCTAATAATGATTCCATGTTCATCAAGTTTATTTCTAAGTTTATTTCTATGGACCCATTTAGTTCCAATAATGGAATGATTATGAGGTCTACGAACTAAGGTCCACCCTCGATTTCTCTCAAATTGAACGAGCTATTCTTGCATAGGAAAAACCCAATGTTCATCTCTAATGGCCTCATATATGGTCTTAGGCTTAATAAAGGATACAAAAGTAAGATTTATATATTCATTTTTAAAAGAAGATCTAGTTGTTCCCCGACTTGATGGATCACCAATGATAAGATCTCTTAGATGATCTTTCTTGAAAATCCTGTCCCTTTCTAGTTGAGTTTGCTCTTTATTATGAGTAGGAAAAGGTGGATCTTCATTTCCTTCATTCCTTATGTCCTGTGGCTTATCCATATTCTTTCCTTCTTCTTTAATGTTTAGCTTACTCATAAGACCTATAAGATTATCAACATCTTCTTCTTGTCTTAAAGAAGTGGGGTCAGATTCATCAATACAACATGCATAGACTCCTCTAAAATAAGGTTCTCTTATTTAAGACTCTATACCAATGGCCATTGGCCATGTTTTTCAAATAAAAGCTTAGTTTAAAATAGATTTTTCAAAGACACAATTAGTTTAAAAGCATAGTTGATGAATGTTATTAATCAAATTCAATGAAATGATCATGAATTCAACTAATATTTGGATAGTTTAGTCAATAACATACATAATTAATATCTTTAGTTATTGAATCTAAAGACTTGAATAGTGATCAAATATCATCACATGCAATAAAGATTATAAATTAATTGAGAAGAAGATGAACCTTTTTAAAGCTATTCCAAGGTATTTCCATTAATCATACCAAATTCTCTTTTGATGAACTACATCCTTTCATCATAAATTGGTTTACTAAAAATATTTGTCAATTGATGGTTAGCAATAATAAATTCCAACATAATATTGCCATTACTAGCATGATCCCTAAGAAAGTAATGTGTAATGTTTATATGTTTACTTCTAGAATGCTGAATGGAATTTTTAGACAAGTTTATAACACTAGTGTTATCATACTTAATAACAACATGTTTTCCAATAATGTTGTAATCAAGAAGTTATTGTTTCATCTATAAGATTTGGGCATAACACAAGTCAACTGCTACTTATTCAACTTTAATAATTGATAAAGCAACTAAATTTTCTTTTTGGCTACTCCAAGACATTAACCATTAACCAAGAAATTGTCATATGCATGAAGAGCTTTTTCTATCTAAGGTATACCCATCAAAATCAACATTAGAAAATGTACTTAACTCAAATGTAAAACTCTTAAGATACCAAAGTCCTAAGTTAGGGGTACCAGTAAGATACTTAGAATGAGTTTCACAAGATGCTTATGAGACTCTTTAGGTTTAAATTGATATCTAGCACATAGGCAAACACTAAACATAATATTAGGTCTAGAGGCTGTGAAATAGAGTACATTACTAATCATACCTCTGTATAGCTTGTGGTTCACATTCTTACTATGTCCATCCATGCATAGCTTAATGTTGGTGCTTTTACAAGGTTTGTTATTGTCAATGCTAAAACTTTTGATTAGTTCCTTTATATATTTAGCTAAGTTGATGAAGATTCCTTATTTTGCTTGTTTGATTTGTAATCCAAGGAAGAATTTGGGCTATCCCATCATGCTCATTTCAAACTCACTCTTTATAACATAGAAAAATCTTCACATAAGCAAACATTAGTAGCACCAAATATGATATCATCTACATATATTTGCACTAGTAATATGTCCCCATTCCTTTTCTTAAAAAATGGGTTGTGTCTATCAAACCTTTAGAGAAACCTTTATCTATAAGAAAGTTGCATAATCTTTCATACAAAGCTCTTGGATCTTACTTCAAGCCATGTAAGGCTTTAGTTACCTTGAACACATGATTAGGAAAATAATGGCTTTCAAAACTAGGAGGTTGTTCAATAAAAAGATCCTCATTAATGTACCCATTCAGAAAAACATTTTTGACATCCATTTGATATAACATGAAAGTCATGTGAGATGCAAATGCAAGTAGAATTTTAATGGCTTCATGTCCCATACATGTGCAAAAGCCTCATCAAAATTAATCCCTTCTTATTTGTTCTTTGGCTACTAACCGAGCCCTATTCCTAACAATGTCTCCATGTTCATCAAGTTTATTTATATAGACCAATTTGGTTCCAATAATATAATGGTTATGAGGTTTAGGAACTAAGGTCCACACTTTATTTCTTTTGAATTGATTAAGTTCTTCTTGCATATCAAGAACCCAATGTTCTTCTCTAATGGCCTTATCTATGGTCTTAGGCTCAATAAGGGATACAAAAGTAAGATTAGTACATGCATTTCTAAAAGTTAATCTAATTATTACCTGACTTGATAGATCACTAATGATAAGATTTATTTGATGATCTTTCTTGAAAATCCAATTCCTTTTCAGTTGAGTTTGCCTTTTACTAGGGGTTGGAAGAGGTGGATCTTCATTTCTTTCATTCCTTATGTCTTGTAGGTTATCTATATTCTTTCCTTCTTCTCTAATGTTTAGCTCACTTATGGGACCTACAAGATCATTAATATATTTTTCTTTTCTGGAATAAGTAGTGTCAGATTCACCAATACAACATGCATAGACTCATCTACAACAAGTATTCTTTTATTGAAGACTTTATACCTTTTGCTGGTAGTAGAGTATCCAAGGAAAATTCATTCATTAAATTTGGAGTCAAACTTATTAAGGTTGTTTTTAGTGTTTAAAATGAAACACTTGCAACCAAAAACTCTAAAATATGTAATTTTGTGCTTTTTATTGTTCCACAACTAATTGGGAGCTTTCTTCAACAAGGGTCTCACTAAGACTATTTAAAACATAACATGAAGTGTTTACAGCTTTAGCCTAAAAGTTCTTAGGAAGATTATACTCATTCAACATAGTTCTAGCCATTTCTTGAAGAGTTCTATTGTTCCTTTCTCCTACACCATTCTATTGTGGTGTTTTAGGAGTTAAGAAGTTGTGTGAGATACCATACTCATTATAAAAGTTATAAAACTTAGCATTCTCAAACTTTCCACCATGGTCACATTTAATATAAGAGATTTTCAAGTCCATATGGTTTTGAATTCTCTTGGCAAAGGTCTTAAAAGCATTAAAATTAGAATCCTTGTCAGGGAAACACAATACCCAAGTATATATAGAGTAATCATCTATTATGACAAATTCATAATGCATGCCTGCTAAACTAGATACTCTAGTAAGGCCAAACAGATCCATGTGAAGGAATTGCAATTGTCTAAATGAGCTTACCTTGTTCTTGGCTTTGAATGAGGATTTAATTTGTTTACCTCTTTGACATGCTTGATAAACCCATTCATTTGCGAACTTGATTTCAAGTAAACCTTCAACCAAGTTTCTTCTTTTTTAGCTTTTTAAGGAGTTCCATGCTAGCATGTCCTAGCTTTCTTTGCCAAGTTTTACTTTTATCAACTATTGAAACTCAACACTTCGCATTATGGTTAGCAAGAGATTTTAAATCAACAACATAGATATTATAAACTCTTCTACCAATAAATAGAATTTTATTGTCATTCATCCATGATACATAGCATGTTTATGGCTCAAACATAACTCTAAGGCCTTTGTCACATAACTAACTTACACTTAGCAAGTTGTGCTTGAGCCCTAGGGGAACATGTACATAATGTCTTTTAAACTTTTAGCTCATTTGAGCAATGTGTCTAGGTGTACTTCTCAAACAAGGAATTCTTTTGTTTTATGTGTCTATATCCATAATTATGCCAAGTTTTGTGTCTCTACACAGTTTGCCTTTTAGGCTTGTATGAATGGCACATACCCTTTGTGCCATTTATCTTGGCATTTCCCTTCTTGGGAACTTTTGGAATTTTTATAGGGTTAGGAACACTATCTTCCTTTGCTTAACGAAGGAGTAGTTGAAGTAGAGGCATTATAACCTAATCCATGCTTGGTGGATGGGCTCCTTTAAACCTCAAGGATGGACTCTAACTTCTCTTTTGCTTTAGTGAACTTGTTGAGGATTTCCTTAAGCTTAATATTCTTAATTGTGAGAGACTCAACCTCTTTAGCTAGAGTTTCTTGAACCTTACCAAAATCTTTTAAAGATTTATTCTCTTTTAAAAGAGGGGGGTGTTGGACTTGAGAGTCTCAACTTTCATAGTGAATTCAGTGATTATATAATACAATTTATCTTTATTATGGGAGTCAGAAGGATTTACCACTTTGTCACCATCACTGTCACTGTCACTGTCACTAGTAGATGAGTGTTCACTTGAGGATTCATTTGATTGCTCCATAGATGCCATAAGAAAAAGGTTAGCAAGTTCCTTTCTTGTTTTATCTTTATTAGGTTTAGAATCACTTGTGCCATCACATGTGGCTTCATACACTTCCTTTCCTTTCTTGGAGGTGTGTTTTCTAAGAGGGAACTTGCTTTTCTAGATCTTAGGACAATCTAATTTTATGTGTCCTTTCTCATTGCCTCCATAGTAGATGAGTTGACTCTTGCTACTTCTCTTCTTATATCTCCTTACCTTCCTACCCTTTTTGTTTAAGAGGAATATCTTTACTTGATCAGTGATGAAGGCAAAATGCTCATCTTCACTAATATTTTCATCATCACTAAATTAAGAAGAAGTTAGTAAATAAGAAGTAGATGGAGATTCATAATGTACTTTTTGAGCTTTCAATGCCAAGTATTTCTTTCTCATTCTTGTGTTTTTAGCTAGCTTTTCAAGAATGATTTCATGAGCCAATAGCTTTCCCATAAGCTCATCAAGTGACAGGGCTTCCAGCTTGTTGACTTCCTCTATAGCTATCTTTTTAGCTTCCCACTTAACTTTGGGAAGTGTTCTTAGAATTTTTGCTACCGTATATTTGAATATGAATTCCCTAAAGTTTTGAAAGTGCTTACAACGTCTATGAATTTATTATACATTTTAGTAATAGTTTCACTAGGTTTATATATAAATGATTCATACATTCATGTGTGCATTTGTATCTTTTTCTTTTTTACTTCTGGTTCCTTCATGCTAAGTCTATAATTTGTTCCATATTTGTTTGGCTTATATGCACATTTGTAACTTGGCATACTGAGATTTATGTATTGTACAGAAGAGAACATGCATTGCTCTTTTATTCTTTAGGTTTGCCTTCTTTTCTTCAGCAGTCCATTCATTTTTAGGCTTTGGTAGTAGAACTTCTCCAACTAGTTTTGTTGGAATTTCTCTTCCTTCCTCAATAATATCCCAAAGGCCAATGGTTTCATTGTCAAGGAAGATCTCATAGGATTCTTCTAGTAACCATAATAATCTCCCTTGAAGAATGAAGGCTTGTGGATGGATAGTGATTCTTTATAACTTGTCATGATCTTCCCTTTGAGCATTTAAACTTAATGAAGAGACTTGCTCTCATGCTAATTATTATCCCTTGGTGCCCTAGAAGAGGGTTGAATAGAGCAATTGGCAAGTAATTCAAAATAAAAACTAAGTGCAAAAATGTATGAAGAATCAAGATAAAGATTTATAGATGTTCTATACAACTTGCCTACATCATCTCCTTTAGTATTCCTACTAGAGACTTCACTATCTAGATAACTTAAGGGGCTATCAACAACCTTTACAACAGTAGTTTTTTAGCACTACCATGCTATTATAAGTAGACTCATAAGTGCTACTAAAACCTTGTCCCAAACTAGTTTCTAGGTATTACCTTAAACCTTTCACAAAGTATGGTTTTTAAGATCTCTTAATCAAGGGTTTCCTTAAACAAAATGTAACTTTATAGATGAGGATAACTCTCTCACTCAAGCAATAAAAACACTTCAAAGTACAATTACAAAGTATTCTTGATCTTGTTGATAGTATTGAGAGATTTATAGATGAGGATAACTCTCTTACTCAAGCAATAAAACACTTTAAAGTACAATTACAAAGTATTCTTGATCTTGTTGATAGTATTGAGAGAATATTTAGAAAGCTTATTCTTCAAACTCTATTTTGAAGATAACACTTACAAGCTTTAAATAATGAACTTCTCTTGATTGCTAGATCACTATTAGTTCACCCTTTTGATTTGAAAAAAGCTTTCACAATAGAATACTTGCTTAATAGAACAACTCTCTACTTATTTTTATTGAGAGCGGGTCCTTTTATAAGTCAAAATAAATAACTAGCCATTAAAAAGAAATATGTCTCTTCATATTATAGTTGATAATGGTCAATGCCCTTTGGAAATTCTCCACACCTATTATTGAGTCAACAACCATCATTAATTTCATGAAAATGGGTGATTATCAAGCAAAATAAAACTTTAATAATTGTTGGTACTAACGAACTACCCATTGGGACTAGTTGTTAGAAAGAAGTTTATCTCAACCCTCCTTCTTTGACTTTCTCATTTGTTTATACAACTAACTTTAATGGTTGTTGGATATTCTTAATGCTTGTCGGGCTTTAATATTAATACTTGTTGAAGTATGAAGAATGCCAATTGTAGATTTCAAGAAAGGCGTGAACTTGATGCTTTATTTTCCAAGATCTTCAACAGTACTTTAATGGCTATTGGTGAACTTCTAATGCCTATTAGACATACTCAATGCTTGTTGTGTTATTGACTATGCCTTGTTGGAGGGTTCAGAAACTTTAGCACAATCTAGATAGCTTTTCCAATGCCCGTTGGTAGGTTCCAATACCCATTTTGAGATCTCGAGATTTTTACTCAATTCAAGTCACTTAGTCCAACACCTGTTGTGAAAATACAATGCTCATTGTGAGATCAAGAATAACATCCACTGTGAAATTGTGACACTCATTGCTAAGTTCAATATGCATAGCTCATATGTTAGAGTTATCCAACGTCTACTGTGAGACCTATAAGACTTTGCTCATGCTAGGGTGATTTTCCAATGTCTGTTGAGTTCCTTCAATGTTTGTTGCTAGAGTCACAATGCATGTTGGGTAATGGAAACACTCATTGGACTGTCAAACTTAGTTTGCTTCACCTTTACTTTATTAATACTTAAAGTTTCTAATCATAACTCTTTCTCTAATCATCATAGTTCAACGGATTGATGTACCTACAAAAATTAACACAAATAACTTAGACAAAGGTTAGCTCTTAGATATGTTTATGATCATTAAAATAAGACATGAAACCTAAAGGTTTAACATTATTCCTCTATTTGGTGGAACAATGATTAAATGGGAAGTTTTTATATTCATATGTATGCATTTTAAACTCATATTATATGTTTTCTTCTTCTATATCTTTATATATATTGTTAGAGACATAATTGGGAGAGGGAATGGATGCGTAAGGACCCCATAATCTATTTTATGTGGTTTGTGATAATAAATGACTTTGAATGTTTTCATTATTTTCACCATGAAGGGAAAGAATGGCTAGCCTAATAGCTTGTTTATCCTTTTTTTCATATGGCAAACATGAACAAAGATAGAGGGTAGAGATCATGGTGTAAGGGCCTTCATTTTATGAATGATTTCATGCCTTACGTATTTAGAATAATTTGGCATCATAGTTCTTTCATTTTTTTTCATTTTGATACCATAGCTTATTCCATAGTTAAAGGTGTCTTTAGGATGCTTAAGCTCCTTTAGAGCATTATTGGAGAAGGATTCAAAGGTCGCATGATTCCAATGTTACAATTTTATGCTCTTGCCCTAAGCCTCTAATATCATTTAAGATGCACTTACATTCTCACTTTTGCATCTTATATGACATATTTACATGCTTTATTAATATTTTGGTCATTTATGTTGATATATTTTGGTAATGTGAATATGCATGGCATGATTTTGGACTTAAAATTGAAATTAGGCTCTCTTGACATGGAGAGGAAGTGGTAAGTCCATAGTCTAATGTGTATTTGATTATTTGTGTTTATTTTGCTTTCTCAATGGCCACCAACTTGTTTGGTTTCCTTTTTGTATAGGTGGATATGCATGCAATCTTTATTTTTTGGATTAGAACATTTATTGAATATGCATGATCACCCATTTTAGAATTCAATTGTATACTCCCTCCCCTAGTGAATGTGTGTAATTCTTTAACAATGATATGTTTGACATGATTTGGTAGAAACATGTTTAGGGCTAATAACTAGATCAATGAATAATAAGGTTAAAATGGTAAAACTGAACCAAAGATGCCCAAAGATGGGATCCCTAAAATTTAGGTAGTTTGGGGGTACCGAACTCTTCTACAAGTCGCACCTAGTTCTTGAACCTAACTTATTATAGTGTGAAGATGGATTGGGCCTTTTTAAATGAGATAGGTAGGCTCAAAAATTTGTCCTTGTTTTGATCCTTGTCACAACAAAAGTTAGGAGGTGACTCCATAATTTGATTATGGATGATATCAATGTATCACTCCATCTTGGTCCCTTATTGACAACAACTTTGGAAAAGGTGCCTTATGTATTATGAGAGGCCTTAAAGATCCCTTGTTGATCCAACATACACACCATTGTTAGGGGTTATTATGACCTTTATCCTATTGATGCCCTTTGATCGATCAAAGGTTAGAGTCACAAGTAAAATTCCACTAGTTCGAGTGCAACCCCAAAAATTATAATGCTCACAATGTGCAAAAAAAAGGGAAAAGCAAAGGTCAGGAAGAAAGAAAATTGAAAAAAAAATGCATAAAAAAGAGAGAAATGTGAGAAAAAGAACTTGTTTGCAAAAAAGAGTAAGGTTAAGAGTGTTTTAATTGCTAGGCAACAACTACTTGTACTTATGTACAAGGATGTTTATCTTTCAACAAAAGACCTTAACTGATCTTTGCCTAGTGTTTTTGTGTCTTTATTATAGAATTTTAAGGATCTATTCCTTGAAGAGACTCCCCGTGGATTACCTCCTTTAAGAGGTATTGAGCACCAACTAGACTTCATACCTAGATCTCCCATTCCAAATTGACCAGCTTATAAAACTAATCGCAAGGAAACCTAGGAAATCCAAAGGCAAGTATATGAGTTGTTACAAAAGGGTTTTCTGAAGAAGAGTCTTAGTCCATGTTTAATTCTTATCATTCTAGTTCCAAGGAAAGATGGATCATGGTTCATGTGTGTTGATTGTCGAGCCATCAATAAGATAATGATTAAGTATAGGCATTTTATCCCTAAACTAAATGATATGCTTGACAAATTACATAGCGTTTATGCATTTTCTAAAATTGATTCGAAAAGTGGCATTATTAAATTCACATGAAAGAGGGAGATGAGTAAAAAACTACATTCAAAACTAAATATGGATTGTATAAGTGGTTAGTAATGCCATTTGATTTAACTGATACACCTAGCATATTCATGAGGTTAATGAATCATGTTTTATATTCAAAGGGAAATTTATGGTAATTTACTTTGATGACATTTTGGTTTATAATAAGAATTTGGATGAATATGTGAAACATTTGCACGAGGTGTTTAATATGTAAGGGAGCATTAATTGTATACTAATCTCAAGAAGTGCATATTTTGCATAAAATCTATTGTATTTCTTGGCTATGTTATTAGTTCACAAGGTATTAGGGTGAATGAAGAAAAGGTAAAAATGATAAAGGATTGGCCTATACCAAAGAATGCGAATGATGTAAGAAGTTTTCATAGTTTAGCAAGTTTGTATCAAAGGTTTATTAAAGATTTTAGTTTCATTGCTTCACTATTGAATGAACTTGTTAAATAGAGTGTTATTTTTATATGGCATGATGTGCATAAACAAGCTTTTAATACTTTAAAAGACAAGTTTACTAATGCACCTTAGTTATGTTTTCCTCACTTTGAAAAATCTTTTAAGGTAGAATGTGATGCATTCAAAGTTGGAATAGGCGACGTTTTGATGCATGATTGCAAAATAATTACTTATTTTAGTGAAAAGCTAAGAGAGGCAACATTGAATTATCCTACTCGTGATAAGGAGCTTTATGCCTTGGTGAAAACTCTACAAACATGGCAACATTATTTATGGCTGAGTGAATTCATCTCTCATTTTGATCATGAGAGCTTGAAGCTTTTAAAATCCTAAGGTAAGCCTAATAAAGTACATGCTAAGTGGTTAGAGTTCATTAAGACGTTTTCGTATGTAATCAAGTACAAGCATGGAAAGGATAATGTTACCACTGATGCATTATCATGGAGATACACATTGCTTATTTCTTTTTAAACTAAATTACTTAGTTTTGATTTGCGTAATTAGTTTTGATTTGCGTAATGACTTATATGCCAATGATGTTGATTTCAACCAAGTATGGGATGCATGTGCTAAGTGTTTGTTTGTTGATTTTTATAGGCATAAGGTATTCTTGTTCAGGAATGACAAATGTGTATGCTTATTTCTTTTATTTGTGAATTGCTTGCTAAGGAGAGTAATAGAGGTGGTTTGATGGGGCACTTTGACGTGCAAAAGACTTTAGATATCTTGTATCAACATTTTTATTGGCCTAACATGAAGCATTATATGCAATCTATTTATAAAAACTGCATTATATGTAGGCAAGAAAAGCCCAAGGTTAAACCACATGGTTTGTATACACCTTTACCTATGCCCAACTAACCTTGGATTGATATTTCCATGGGCTTTGTCATAGGTTTGCCAAGGTCTCAAAGTGTCAATGATAACATTTTTGTTGTTATTGATAGGTTTAGTAGGATGGCTCATTTTATTGTATATTCTAAAATTAATGATATAACACATGTTATTGATTTGTTTTTTAAAAAAGTGGTTTGTTTACATGGTATGCCTAAGACCATTGTTAGTGGTAAAGAAGTTAAGTTCTTAAGTCATTTTTGGCATACTTTGTGGAGTAAGTTGGGAACTAAAATCTTGTTTTCTACTATTACACTTCTTCAAATGGATGGACAAACTAAAATAGTTAATAGGACACTCGCAACTTTATTGTTCACTATCATTCAAAAAAACTTGAAACATTGAGAGAAGTGTTTGCCACATATTGATTTTACATACAATCGGGTTGTTCATTTTACTTCTTTTGTTTTTTTTAATGTTGTTTATGTCTTTAATCCTTTAACTTTTTTGGATATTTTACCTTTGCCTACTAATAAGCATGATAATCTTGATAGTAAGACAAAGATAGATTTTATGAAGGATTTACATTCCAAGGTTCAAGCTAATATTGAAAGAAAGAATAAGCACTATGTTAAGTAAGCTAATAAATGGTGATTAAAGGTTATTTTTGAACTCAAAGATTGGTTTGGGTGCATTTGTGCAAATAGATGTTTCCTACACAAAGGAAATCAAAATTGCAACCTAGAGGGGATAGACCTTTCTAAGTTTTAGAGAGGATCAATGATAATGCCTGCAAGGTTACAAAGCAAGTTTAGTAATGTTAATGCCACTTTTTATTGGGTTTTATAGAAAAAGCACAATAGAAAAATAAAAATTTTCTACATAGAAAACCCACCAAGGATCTATGTGATTCAAATTAAATCTAGAAGAGGGATGTGGAAACCTTACCAATTTAGACAAGAGAGGTAAAATTGATGGATGGTAGAAAGGGGTTTTACGCCAGTAATGGCCAACATAGAGCTTGGAGTGTAGATCATTGGATGTAGATGTTGCCAATATGATAACATCCTCTACAAGTATATACCTGAATAGGCACTCTCAAATTGGAAAGTGTACTAGCACTAATGTTTTTCTCTCTTTCTAAAACATTTTCTAAAAATGTGAATGTTCTATGTTTTGGAAAACCCTAAAATGTGCATATATATCTTAATTATTAAGACATTTATGCCAATTCAATAGCTTAAAAATATAGATAAGATAATATCCTATTTTGTTTTTAACCTTTAAAAAAAAATAGACATCTACATAATTTAGATAATATCTCTAATTGTCTTAATTACAAATAGAGAGAATAGTAAAACCCAATTTCACTTTGAGCCTATTATATGTGTGTGACCTTGTAGGTTCGCATAATGTTGACAGTGCCCAAAAACCTATTTTGGCTCACGAGTCATAAGTGGCATCTAGTAAGACATTATGACCACCGAAATTATGTAAATGTTAATGATCCAATCTAACTATTTTACAAATAGTATTATAATACTTTTTTTCACATTATATCTTAATTAAACACAAGGCATGGATCATGTTATCCTTATATTGTTCAATTATTTCTCGATCTCTAAGTAGTTTGATATAAAGTGACATTGATAATCTTTATCAATTCATTTCTACATGGCCATGCAATCTCTTCAATCTAACTTATCAAAGGGCCCAAAGATATATTTCTCATAAGTACATAAGGGAAAAATTCTTTCTCAATCACTCATATTACTCTATATGATATACTTCATATCCAATATTAGTCTGTATAATCATTTGATTAAAGATAATGTTGAACCATATCAAAATATGAAGTCATCATATTATAATCTATGGTGATTTTTGGGTCAAAGGATTAAGTTTATATTCTTGCATGAGAGTCACGTATAATTATTAATACATATAGTGTTCTCATAGTGTGTCAGTCCAATATAATATTTCTTAAACATATATCTATATGTTTGTCTTAATATCACATATCCATGATGAGTAAAACATAGTCAACAATCAAACACACACTGATTTTCATTCATTATTATCTCAATAATAATTATCGACTAGGGACAATTTAGAATATAATTCTTTACACGTAAAGGTTTTACTATCAAGTCACATATTTAATGACATTAGGTAGAATGAACTATTCATGAAATTTATAATTTAGTCATAAATAAAATATAAAAGAGATATATAATAAAATTGCAACCATGACATTATTAAGAAAATATGCATTACAGGAATTGGCCCAGGGCACATAACTAATAGTCTCCCACTTGCATTAGGCCTAATAAAAAATGTATCCAATACCCACTGACCTAACATGACTCTCATGTTTTGGCTATGACCATGGTTTGGTCAATGGATCATCAATGTTGTCTTTTGTTGGCACTTTGCATATCTTCACATCTTCCATTTTAATGATCTCTTAAATGGGATAAAAATGTTTGGGTATGTATTTGGATCATTGATGTGATCTTGCCTCCTTAGCTTATGGTGTGGCTTCATTATTGTCACCATAAAAGTCCATTAGATTTGAAATGCTAGGAAAAATGTTATGTTTAATGATAAATTTCTTAATCTAAACAACTTCCTTAACTGCTTCTAAGGTGACTATATACTCAGCTTATGTTGTGTAATCAACCACCATGTCTTAGTTTAAACTTTTCTAGCTCACTACACCTCCATCCAAATAAAACACATAACCTGTCTACGCTCGAATGTTATCCTTGTTAAACTAGAAGCTAGCATCTGTGTAACCACTTACAACAAGTTCGTCTTCTTGTCCTCCATACACTAAGAATGCCTCCTCAGTCATTCTCAAGTACTTAAGGATATTCTTAACTATTGTCCAATAGCTTTCACTTGGATCTTATTGGTACCTACTCATTATACTAAGCGCGTATGAGATATTAGGTCAAGTACATAACATAGCATACATGATAGATCCAATAATAAAAGCATATAGGATCTTAATAATATGACTTCTCTCATCTTGTGGTTATGGACACTAAATCTTTCTAAGAGTTATGCCATATGAAATTGGCAAGAATCCTCTCTTGGAATGTTGCATACTAAACCTATTCAATACCTTATAAATGTATGTATTTTGACTTAGGCCAATAAGCCTTTTAGATTTATCTCTATGGATCTTGATGCCCAATATATAGGTGGTTTCACCTAAGTCTTTCATTGAAAAACAATTCTTATTTTGTAGAGTAGGATATCATTTCCAATGAGTAATATTTCATCAACATAAAACACAAGGAAAACTATTGTGCTCCCACTAATCTTCTTATAAAGACAAGGCTCATTTTTGTTTTTGATGAAGCCAAATTGTAACAACCATGTTCATTTGACATAACTCATATGGCTCTGATACCAATAAACTGTAATGACCGTATTCATATTTCAGAACTCATATGCTCTGATACCAATAATTGTAACGACTATATTCATATTTGCTATGATACCAATAAATGTAACAACCATTAATACCACTGAATGTTAGCATTTTTTTTACCACAATATGTAATGCTACAATCGGTACCTTTCAGAGCACTCAACATCCAGGATTTGCCCGTTGGCCCCGCGATGTCATACACATCGGGATTTGCACGTCTGCCCCGCGTATGCTTAAGCCCTCTTTGATACCAAAATCGTAACATCTAAATTCATTTGTCAAACCAATAACTATGACATCCATTGTTCTCATTTGTAAATCAGCTTTGATACCACAAATTGTAACGTCATAATGTGGCTACAGCTGGTTCCTATCAGAGCACCCAACATCCAGGATTTGCCTGTCGGCCCCGCGATGTCATAAACATCAGAATTTGCACATCTGCCCCGCGTGTGCTTGAATCCTCTGATACCACCAACTGTAACTATCGTCTTCAGTTGCAAATCATGGCATTTCATGTTCAAAAATGCATACACATTAAGGTTTATTCATCATACATATATAATCCCATA
>CATIWR010140244.1:0-20689 GCA_949677035.1 Omphalea diandra
TATATATATATATATATATATATATTAACAGAAAAATAAACACAAACTGAGATAGTAAAAGTAACTAAACAAAATTAAGATTATATATATATATATTAACAGAAAAATAAACACAAACTGAAATAGTAAAAGTAATTAAACAAAATTGAGATGAACTAAAAGAAACCTCTATGGAATAAGATTTCTAGATATTTGGGATTCACCATAATACTATTTCAAAAATATATTAAGTGAGTTAATTCAATTATTAAGGGGTTGTTCTTGAAGATGGATTTTTTCAATTTTCTCAATTTTCTGAATACTCTATTTCAAGCAATATTAAGTCTATTCCTATTTTGTGGTCACAAAATTTAGTAAAAACCCATTAAATTCTATGAATAGTCCTTCAATATTTTTAAAAGATTATACCTATTTTTGTGGTTTCAATCCCCTAAGTTAATATGTTATGACTAAGTTCAAATTTTTATTTTCGCCTCATCTTTTAGAGTGTCAAGCATGCATATTTATGACTATCATATATGCAAACGCAATCAACCTCAAACATATTAAATCAAGACACACACCAATAATTTAAATCAAAATCACTTTATATAATCATGAATTAAGTATTATATTTTCACCATAGTCCCTAGAATGAGAGATTTAGTTCAATATAAAAAAATAGTAAAAAAACAAAAAAAAAAGTCCATCAATCCCAAAAAATAAATGAGTTTTTAAAAGAAAAAGATCTCCCTATTCTAAATAATGAACACCAAAGAGATAAGCTTCCTCAAATCTTTGCAAGTTCTTCTTAATTTTAATGTAGAAATTTGAATCCACTTTTCTCTCTAAAAACTATTCTTTCCCTTATAATAGGTCTTCTAGAATAAGGTATCTATGTCCTACTTTGAAAGTAAGCTGAAATATCATTAAAAATTGTTACTAGTGACTCGAATGACCCGTATCATGTACCATGACGTGACCCATGCAACTCTACTGACAATGATCTACCACTTTTGCTTGGTTAACTTCTTGGGTTAACGCATGATCTGGATCGTGGGCCATGTAACACAGTTAAAAAGCTAAGTTTTAGCTCTATTAGAGTTTCTGCTATAGAAATATGAAATAAAAAGAAGATAAACTAATTCCAAAATAAAAAAATGTTATAAGAATAAGGAATACTCCTAATTTATATTCAAATATATGCACCAAAATTACACTTATCAATTGTTAAACTAACCTCTTTAATCCTTTTTGGCTATTAAACTAATCTTCTTCCAACCTCCCCAAATGCGAAAAGTTCAACCAATGTATGATACACCAAACACTACAACTATCTTTTCAATCGGGTTAAGCTCGCCATCAAACCCTGTAGACTTTAAGCTAAGAAGTTTGACTAAGAATGCTTTATGAATGACATAATCATAAATAAGAAGCAACGATGAATAAATGTGAACGAAACAAAGGTTAAAAAGTGTTTTGTTCTACTTGAGGAAGTCTAGTCTCCATCAGTCTAGTTGAATGATTTATTAAAATAGCCTCATATGTTCTAACTTTTCTTTCAATTTATTGTGGAGTTCCAAAAGTAAAGAAGTTCTCCTTAATATAAAAAGAAGATAATTATAGCACAAACATAAATCTTGTCAATCCTAATATGGATAATAATAGTAATATCAATATGGCTAATTCTTTAAGTCTGCTAGGATGGCTAAAATTAAAGTCCCACCTATGAATGTCCTAATAACCATCTTAGATGAAAGAAGGAAGACATTGTTTAAAAGGCGACCAACTTTTTTGCTCACTCTTTTTCAAGGCCTTCACCATAAAATTCACAAAAATGCAAAAAACTGCCACTTATTAAGGGTCTTTTCACAATGATGACTCTGAAAAGAAGTATACCAACAAATTATTTTTTGAGACAAAAACTTTCATAACCATCTCAAACAGTTTCAATTTTACGGATATGAGCTTGGAATCATAAGCATGCAATGTTCATATTTTTACTATCATAATAAAAATGCAAAAGACCTCCCATCCCCCACTCATTAAGGGATTTTTGACAATGATGACTTGGACAAAAAGTATATCAACAAATCATTTTTTGAGACATAAACTCTTAGAACCATCTCAAACAATTTCACATTTATGGATATGGGCTTGGAATTATAAGCATGCAATTTTTACATTTTTACTATCATAATGAAAATTTGTATAATTTGTCATCTTTAATTTTAAGAGAAATTTTAATATGAACTCAGTTCACCACATAGAATAGTGAAGCAATAGATAAAAAAGCCATTTATATAGTTTTTCTATTTTATTAGTGATATTTAGTATTTTTTTATAATTCTATATCTAAAATCAATATATATTATTAATTTCAATCTCAAAATTAATTTAAATAATTATTTATCATTTGTTAAACAATTGTGTATAACATTGACAAGTGTCATTATTTTATATTATGTTACAAAAAACTACCATATTAAAAAATTATAAATAGAAAATTTTAAAATTTAATTGCTATATAAAAAGACTTAAAAAATCTAAACAATACAAATTCTATAAAATTTTTAATAGGAAATTTGAGAAATCTAAAAGGTAAAAAATTTTAAACAACTTTTAAACAAGAAATTAGAAAAACTTAAAAAGTAATTATATTAAACAAGAAACTAAAATTTAAAATTTCAAATATATAAAAATTATAGATTGTTAGAAATAACTTTACACAAGTTTAATAAATTTTCGCTTAAAACTATTCTACATAAAATCAAATGTATGAATCAATAAATAATGTTTTATTATAATTATCTAATATATATATAATTTGCAATTATTTATTAATTTTATTTTTGATTATAAAATACTTAATATTATTTATTTTATTGATTATCAAAAATTAATTTACTTAAATTTAATAAATTTTTTCTTGAAATTGTGCTATCTAAAATTAAAAATATAAATCAAAAGATAATTTTTTGTGATAAATATCTCTCTACATAAATTTTGAAAAATTTATATTCTTATTTTATTTACTTGATAATAATTTTAATAAGACAATAATTAATCATTCTATTAATTAATTATTTAATAAAATTAAATATTCAATTTATTACGACTAGTATATAGATATTGCGATCTCATATTTTCAATGTTGTCGGTACACGTGTCTTTCGATTTAAAGGAGTGAAATACCCTTCACTGTGTAAAACTGCATCGCGGTTATTTAGACAATTCGCATTTTTTCCCAACGCGAGACAGAGCCACCCTCCAATTTCCACCCTCGAAGCCGCGTCCAAAACTCGCATAACGCTTACCGCTCGCTTAGTCGCCACGTGGGCTCGTTCCATTGGCAACTCCTACAAAGAAAATAAATAATAGATAGAGAAAATTAATTTTATTTTTTATTTCACGCATAAATAGAGAGAGCCAAAAAAACAGAAGTTAACTATAATAAACACGTTTCTCCAAGGGAAAATAAGACCCCAAATCAAACCTTAAAAATTTTCTTTTGATAAAACATCTCTCTTAAAAAACAAGCATACTTTCTCTCTCTAAAGTACAATTTTTTGTCCCTCTCTCTCTATTCTCTTACGGATGCCAATCGACGAGTCATCCTAAACCGCCTTCTCTTCTTCTCTCAAATCGGAACGGTGGTAACCACATCTTAATCCGGCGCATATTGTCCGCAGCCGGCGCCGCCGACAAACCGGAGTCCTTTAGAAAAAACCGATTAAAACAAACGAAACGACTTCGTTTTCTGCTTTTCAAAAAAAAAAAAAAAGAAGATAATTTAGCCGCCGGCTAGAGCTACCGGCGATTTAAAAGGTGCGCACGATTATCGACTTGCGCACTTCCTCTCCTGTTTTATGATGAACTTTGACCTAAATTAAACGAACTCGAATCAATCTCTTGTTTCTTTGTCACGTATTGAGGTTAGGCTCCCTCTTGTATTAATCGGCTTCCATTTTTGCATCGATTTTCTCATTTAAGTGTGTATTGTCAAGAATTTAGGGTCTGCGGTTTTAATATCAGTTGCTTTTTGCGGTTTAGGGTTTGTGGATCGGAGTTAATGGAGTTGCAAGTATTTTTTCATTGGATTTTGTCTACTGGCTCATGGATCTGTAGTTTGCTTTATTTGATTTGTTTGTATCGTCTGATTTGTGTGTCGAGGTGTTCTTCGATTTTTATGATCGGATTTCCTTCATTTCGGGTTCTTTTCAATTGTGAATTCAGTAGACAGTGTGTGAATGGTCTTATGTTGTGCTTATTTCACTTGAACTGTTTTAGTTACTTATTTGTTGTATGGTTTATTCTTTCATTATTAGTTTTGAATCCCAATAAATAATTACCAAATGGAATTTTATATGGTCATACAATTGGGAAGTTTCATTTTTGGTTTTTACTTCCTTTCAGTTCAAGTAATGACCAGTCTTCTTTAACAGTAGTTTTCTTTCCTCGTATGGGACTAGTTAGTGAATGTGATTGAAGTTTCGATGTTAAGTGTTGCATTGTTCATTGACTGGCACCTGAAGAAATTAGTATTCGCTTTTATTTAATGAAGGCATCCTACCCTCTTCTGCCCTTTCCATTTTCTGAGAAGGGAGAGTGAAATTTTCCATGTGGTCTGATTTATCTTTAGACCTTTGTAAAGTATAATTAAGAACTAACTGCTTGTGTTTCTGTTTTCCTTTTGTGCTTATATTATTATTATTATTTTTTTGCTGTGGTTCATTTGCTGTTGCTTTACGACTGATGATTTCTGTTGAATTTTGTGTTTGCTTCATGCTCCTTGTGGACTTATTGTAGTAGACCGGCAGAAGAGCTGCCCGCTGTGAAGAAATTCCATGTGAAAGGATGGCCTTTTTTAGGAACTATTCAAACCAAACAGTTTCACAAAGTGTTTTGGAAGAAAAAAGCCAACAAAGAGTTGGGAGAATGGTGGGGAATGAGGCTTCAAGTGAGAGAGAATTTGACATCAACATGGATGCACAATATGAGAGTGAGGGGGAAGATGCTGGTAGGATGTTGGGTGATACTGCTCCTGATGGTGGAGTTGGGATGAGCAATTCACATTCGCAGTCTTCTGGTAGGAGGAATGCAGCTGGAAAATGGGGTTCAACTTTTTGGAAGGACTGCCAACCTATGGGCAGTCAAGCAGCATCTGATTCTGGGCCTGATTTAAAATCAGCCTACAGAAATGCAGAAGGGTCAGAAGATAATATATCAAATGAGAGGGATGCTATATCAGAATCAGAAGATGAAGGACAAAAAGAATCTGGTAAGGGGCATAAGGTCCACTCAGATGTCCCTGCAGATGAAATGTTATCTGATGAATACTATGCGCAAGATGGGGAAGATCAAAGTGATTCAATGCATTATAGAGGATATAGCCACTCAACTGGGTTGAATTCTAGGACACACACAAAACCGGCATCTGTTAATAACAATTTCACTAGGAGTTCAAGAGCCCTGCGCAATCTTGGAGATGATGATGATGACGACAATAATGATGATGGTGATGCTGATTATGAGGAAGAGGATGAGGAAGATGGTAACTTACTTGCTGTTGCTGTATTTTGTGTGAGGTCATCAATATCCTCCTTACCAAGGGATACAAGGCCCTCACATATTATACAGTTGTTGATAATTACTCTTTTCTCTTCATGGATGGGACTGATTATTTGTCTTGTTATTTGCAGAAGATGATCCTGATGATGCAGATTTTGACCCTGATTATGGTGTTGCTAGTGGCCATGCAGGAAGCAAGGTCAATGCCATTGCATTGCTAGATTTTCTGTTCTTTTGTTTGACTTTGTTTTTATCCCCCTTTTATCACAACAGCAACTAGTTGACCAGCCATGATGGTCTGGCGGTTGCAATTCCTTCTGCTTCTATCTCCAGTTCATGGGCCTGTCAATTTGACATCATTCACTTTGGTCCATTTTATGCATATTTAGTTGTATGATGTATGTTGCATGGTTATTGATGTTCTAATATTATGACTTGCAAAAGTGTTATAATTCATGCCCCAGCATTGTCTGATTCTTCTACAGAAAGGATATACTACTTGATGCAACATAGTACTAAATGTTATGTCTTCAGCAACCTTTGCGGCAGGCAAGCTTGAGTACATTCCCAAGTGTTATAATGAAGCAGATATTGTGTAGTTTACCATTTGTAGTCATGTTGATGGTGCTTTTGAAGTACACAATTAAGTCTTCAAATTTTTTTTTATCCCCATTCATGCAGAAAAAGAGGATTTTGAAAAATGTCCTATGTTTTTTTTTTTATTCTTAAATTTTCATCAGAGTTGGAAATTAATGAGCTTAGTTAAGAAAGATTTAGTTCTTTTGTTATAACAATATGCTTAAAGAAGTTGCTGGAAATTTAGAGGGAATATGATGCAGTACTATCCCAGGAATGTGATAATGGGCTTTGTGAACAATTATAGAACTGTAGTTTGTAATTGCAAAATTTGACTGTGGTACAGGCTTTGAATGGGACATAAAAACTGTGATTTACATTTTGTTTTAATGGATAGTTTCGAAAGAAGGTAGGTAACTTTTTGGGTGTTGAAGAATAAAATAATTTGGAATTGGAAGAACAAAAATAAATTGGAATTTTAAGGTTTGTGGAACAACTGGAGAATTAGTTATTAAGGTGAACTTTGAGCAAGGCTTGTTCTTGTTCACTTTTTGTTGGTCACTAAAAGATGCACAACACTAGGTTGCGCAAAAAAGAATTTGAAATGCCAAGCTAATTAAAAGAAGTTGAAAGAGAGAGTTTGCTGGGGATTTGTGTTCAACAAAATTGTAATTAAGATTTTTCTTAACTTATTTCCAATATTTTTGCCTGGAGCATGTGTGCTTTTTGTATAGTTTTAACTTAATCTTACATTATCATTATACTCTGAATCCTCTGAATTTATGATTCTATAAGATCATAGCCTGCATCCTTGATGTTGTTAACTTCACATGTTGGGCCAATTGAATAGACTTGCAAAACTATTCTTGAGACCAAGTTCATGTCTAAGAGAATCTAGAAAGCACCATTGCTTTCAGATTTGAAGATTGAATGTTCTTTGGTGAAAGATGTTAGTGTGATGCAAATTAAAGGAAAAGAGTGTCTTGAAAGTAGATGTGGTGGAGGAGGATGTGAGATTTGTGACCCCTATATTTTGTTATTATGGTAAATTACGGAAATCACTTAAGGTTTTCCATAATATACACTTTCTTCCCTGTTGTTTCAAAATTAGTTATTCTGGTTTTTAAGGTATGTTAGTGACTCTATGCTTAAGTCCTCGATTATATAGTGTTTTCGTAGTATTTTAGTTACCAACGTTTTAGATTGGATGTCATTAGTCCTTGCAATTTCAAAATGTTATCCATCTTTATTCCTTGCAATTTAATGTGCTTTGAGTCATCCTTGAGTGCCCATTGCTTGGCTGGGAAATGGCTTGCAGTATTGGTAGACAAATGGTTGTAGCTTGGGCTGAGATTTCAATATGTATTTGTCAGGTTTGGAAATGATGTGCTTGGTGATGGCATTTGCTTGGTGGTTTAGCTAATTACTAATAAACTAGTTTTGTTGGCTATTATTTTTTCTGTTCGCCTTTACATTTTGAATTACTTGTAAGACTTGGCCGAGTGATACAGATGTAACTTAAAAATAAAAAATTAGGTAAGCATGTAAATTTTAAATAACAAATTAGTTAAGTTGAGCCTTGAGGAGGTTGTCAATGATAAATGAAGCTATTTTTCTCGCTCATTACAAGTGTTGTTTGCTTTCATGGCTGTTAGTTATGAGCTTTTGTTTATTTTCATTTTGGTGTTGCTTATTACCCTTGTTGAATGTCTTAGCATGTCCATTATAAGCCTTGGTGTCTGCTATTGGATGCGAAACCAAATTGCTAGTTGAAGAAAATGTTATATTTTGTTTTCCTATAAGTTTGTCCTATTTTGTTGCTAAACTTGGCTATTTGGTCAATCTTGAAGAATTGTTTGGCATTGAAGAGTAATACAAAAGATGTCCTTGGAACCTTGAATTATCATCATAGGTTGAATCTTAAAAGGTATAGAAGAAACAATGTTTCTCTTGTTATGTAATCAGCTTGGAGACAGATCCATATCCCAAAATAGATCACTAGAAATTGTGAATATTTTTTTGAGATGAAGAGATCTGAAAAAGACTTACAGGTCTAAATCAGCTAAATTATGTCCCTCCAGTGATGAGAGTAGGCAAATTTATTCACATGTTTATGCATAGAATATGATAATTATGTCCTTCAAATTATGATTGTGGCTTGGACAAAATATTTGAAGAAACTTTAAAGCGCCGATAATTGTGGATGAAATACTATGGCTTTTTTTGTGTCTAGTGAGTTTGGGATGAGGGTGCATGAAATTGATATACCATTGATTTGATTCATTCTTATATTATGAATTATCTTTTCTTGATTTTGTTGTATTTGAATTTTTGTATTTTGAGATTGTTTGTGAAAGTTATTTTATTCCTTTCTTTTCACTCCATTTCTTCTTTCTATTTTGTGGAAATGTAATGGAAGAATGGGAAACATGTATTCCTTTTGAAATATATGTTCTATCTATCGTCTTCCTTGTTCTGGATTTCATACTAGTACTGCCACTACTTTTGGTGTCCTTATTGAGTTCTTGTTCATTGATTCCAGGATAAAGACTGGGATGGTGAAGATTCAGATGAAGATGATGGTAGTGATGATGATATAGATGTGTCTGATGAAGATGATTCTTACTACGCAAAAAAACTCAAGGGTAGGCAGCAAGGTAAAGGTGGACATAATTCAAAATCTGCTAGAGAATGTAAATCAGTGCATGCTTCAAGTCGACAAAAGAAAGGAAAAACATCATTTGAAGTGGATGATTATTCGGCAGAGGACTCTGACAGTGAAAGCGCTGAGGATTTTAAGAGCATGCCGAGGAGAAGAGCACATGTCCGCAAATCTACTGCTCGGTCAAGTATGTCCACAAATATTGGTGGAAGAAATAGTGAGATTCGCACATCTACTAGGTCAGTTCGAAAAGTATCATATGTTGAAAGTGAAGAAAGTGAAGAAATTGATGAAGGGAAAAAGAAAAAGTCCCAGAAGGTGAAGTCCATGTGATATGATTTTGCATAATCATGTTGCTAAAGTTCTTTATCTTTTTTTTTTTTTTTTCATGGATAAGTTATAAAAATAGGAAGGCAGGAAAGCATGTGATTTGGGGTAATTTTTATTGGAAAAATTTTCATGTTGCAAGCCAGAGGCCAATTGCAGGACCTCCTTAGCTAGCATTCAATTGTGCCTTTTCTTTCTTAGGTTTTTCACCCCTTTCTTTTTTTTTTGCGGGGGGCGCTGATCAAGTTTCAAAAAAGTAGATGGACGTAGTTTGTTAAGCTTATATTAATTGATCAGGATGAATCAAAAAGTGGGCTTATGGAGTTATACTTTTGGTTGGATGCAAGTTTTTGGTTTTGTTGATGTGACCAAGTCTGTTTTAGATGTACAAGGTTCTGTTTCTGAGCTTTTACCTATTCCTGGTTTGGCTAGTGTAATGTTCTGGCCTGGTTGACTCATATTATGTAATTACATCAAAATTTTTTTTTCTTTTCTGAGCTTGTTTTCCTTTGCATTGTCCTTTTATTTTATATTTCCAAATTATTTTTGTAGGAAGAAATTGAAGAGGAAGATGGCGACTCAATTGAAAGAGTGCTGTGGCATCAGCCAAAAGGCATGGCAGAAGATGCTTTAAGGAACAATCAATCAACAGAGCCTGTTCTATTAAGTCACTTGTTTGATTCTGAGCCAGATTGGAACGAAATGGAGTTGCTAATCAAATGGAAAGGCCAGTCACATTTGCATTGCCAGTGGAAATCTTTTGCAGAACTACAAAATGTACGACTGACATTTTATTTGTGGGTGATTCATATATTTTATGGTGTAATTGATTGCATGAACTTCTTTATGTGTAGTTCTGCTTAGAAATTTTTACAACTTCTTTTGTTTGTCTGCTCTTTGAATGTTTGTTTGTGTCACTTTCAGCTCAGCGGTTTTAAGAAGGTATTGAACTACACAAAAAAAGTGAATGAAGATGCAAGGTATCGGAGAATGCTCACACGTGAGGAGGTGATGCCTCTTATTGCCAAAAGTTAATGGTTACACTGTTATCTTTCCTTAATTATGACTCATATGATAAAAAAAAGTAAAAAATGTGTTGTGAACAGATAGGCAACTGTTAAAGATCTAAAATAGGAACAGGTGTCTACAGTTAGTAATAAAAAGTGAGAATGCAAATGCAGAGCATATGATGCTCAAAATAGGGGGTAACTATTATGAGTTGCAAGTTGTATGTCCAAATGTGGCAACAGAGTTGTGACCATGATGTAGCAAAAGAAGTAGATACTGAATAGGTTTGTTGTACGACTGCAACTCCTTTTCCAAATTCTATACCTGTCAGTCAGAGAAATGATCAAGACAGGTTTGCAATACTTTTTCCCAAATTCTACACCAGTCTTGGAAATGACCAAAATAGTGGACTCATATTATATTATGAATATATTATGAAGTTTTAAATGTGGCAGTAGAGTTAGTGATTGTGATCTGGAAAAAGGAGAAGGAAATGGACATTTATTATACCATTGCTCTCTCTCTCCAAGTGCTGCACCTGTTTCTTGATTTCTGGTTTTCTTATCCTTTATGGATATTAGAACTGAGCGGGTTTTTATAGATTGTGAAATTTTCTTTTAGTAGGAAGGTAGACATTGCTGTTAATATACAAGGCTAAAAAATGAAGGATAGCAAATGATGAGCAAATGTCAACACCTTGAAAATATTGTGAAAAGGGGTGATGGTATTGATGGTTAAGCAATGAATGTGCAATTCAAACACCGGAAGTGAGGATAAATAAAAAAATTTAAACACTGGAACTGATGATAAACAAAAAATGAAGAGGGTAACTATAGATGTAGGGATTTTTGTAGGGGTCAGCAATATTCCTATCCATGATGCAATCTGTATTTTTCACAGTGCACAAGATAAATCACAGCTGCGTATATGATACCAAAGGTTTATTCTTTAAGCTTGCATAAACAACTATGTGCGAAACCCTTACTTTGCTTTGAGCTTTAAGTATACAATATCATCTCTAAAATGATCCACAATCTCAACATGGTATCATTGGAAAATATTTAATAAAGGTCTGACATTTCTTGCTGTACCTACTTTCAGATTGAGGTCAATGACGTCAGTAAGGAGATGGATTTGGATCTAATCAAGCAAAATAGTCAGGTTTGTTTTTTGCTATTTGGTTTTATTTGGATGTCTTAATATTATGTTATTTCATGGATTGGGATTATTTTCGTTACTTCCTTTTGCTCCATAATATTTCAAAATTTCATCCATAGGTGGAGAGAATTATTGCTGACCGAATCAGCAAAGACAACTCTGGTAATGTTGTGCCAGAATATTTAGTCAAGTGGCAAGGACTATCTTATGCTGAAGCAACATGGTATTCCTTCAGTATTTCTAAGTTTTTTCCCTCAAGTACTCGACTTGTTGTGTACCTTTTTCTGACAAAACGTTTTAGTTTTTTTTTTTTTGGGACATTAGATTGATCTTTTTTGGTGCTAAGTTGCGCCATAGATCTTGAGGTGCTGAAATATTTGTATTCATGTCAATGCCATTTTTTTTTTTGATTAAATGTCAATGCCAGTTTGTTTTAATAATATTTAGAGTTTCTTTAATTGTTCTAGTCAATGTTGTGTGGTACAGGGAAAAGGATATAGATATAGAATTTGCACAGGATGCAATTGATGAGTACAAGGTATGGCATCCGTCAAATCTGTGTTTTTAGCCTGACATAAAAAATGTTACTTGTCAAAAGTTTGTTTACATGAAAGGGGCCATGTTTTATACGATTTTTGTCATTGTGTGGCAGGCACGTGAGGCTGCAATGGCTGTACAGGGGAAAATGGTGGATCTCCAGCGCAAGAAAGGCAAAGGCATGCATTACTTCGAATTTAAAAAACAAAGTTTTTTTTGGACTCTGCTTCATTTTCAAAACTTTAATGATAATAAACCATATGATGAGTTGAATTGTGAAATTCATAGTATGTAATACTTTTATTTCCATGTTAAATACTAAAGATGTTCTTTATATTAAAAAAAAAAAAAGAATACTAAAGATGTTCTGCATTTGCTAATGCCTGCCTGGGTTTAGTTTTTAGCCGTCAGTAGCTAAAACTGGATGTGTATAGTTGATGTTATGTTGCTACTTCTCTTTCAATTAGGTGAGATTTGTGTGGATATGTTCTTGCTAATTTTGTCTATTATTGTCTTTTTATTGGGTAATTCTTATTTTAAGTCTCTTCCCGTGTACTTTAACTTATAGATTTTGTTGTTCCTTATTTTGTTATTTTCCCTCTTTGTTCTCCGCTAGAAATACTCAGTTTTTGGCATATAATAAATTCAGTGGTTGTATGTTTTGCAATGCATTAAATTATGTCCATGGTATTTTCTTTCGTGAATTATAAAATTTGATGTGTGAACATTTGTTTTGTTTAGCAAGTCTGAGGAAGCTTGATGAACAGCCAGAATGGTTGAGAGGAGGAAAGCTTCGTGATTACCAGCTAGAGGGTTTGAATTTTCTTGTTAATAGGTATTCTTGTTTATTTTGCTTGAGGAAGCAAAGGGTGGTTTAAAAATTTCTCTGTTACATTTTGTAATTGGTGTCTGCTGCACTTGACAGTTGGAGAAACGATACAAATGTCATTTTAGCGGATGAAATGGGCCTTGGCAAAACAGTTCAGTCAGTTTCCATGCTTGGTTTTTTACAGGTAATCTTTTCTATGATCTATTATCTTCCCACCTTATAATTATCATATCCATTGAATAAATGACAAGTAACTATGCTGTTCCTCTTGCAGAATGCACAGCAAATCCATGGGCCGTTTCTTGTTGTTGTGCCATTATCCACTTTGTCTAATTGGGCTAAAGAATTTAGAAAGTGGCTTCCTGATATGAATGTTATTGTTTATGTTGGTACCCGTGCTAGTCGAGAGGTGAGTCATACAGACTTGTGTTTAAGACAAACATGCATGACTTGATTCCCTTGGACATCTATATCAATAATTCAAGCTTGTGAGGATTGGAAGTCTACCTTGAAAATCAAGTTGCTGAATTGGATAGTGTAATGGCAATATCCCTCAAGTAACCACCACTCACTAGGCTTATAGATGCAAAACTCAGTAATTGATGGTAATCTCATGTCTTGTGAAGACATCCGTGGCGAATGATGACACTTTCCAGTGTCGGTCACTGAAAAACTCTCCCTTAACAAGTTCTTTGTGTGTGTGTGTGTGTGCGTTTTGAGGGTTGAGGGCTTCATTTAGTCGAAGTTCGTGTGTGTGTGTGTTTCAAGGGTAGGGCTTCATTTAATCAATTAGAGGGCAAATAGGCTATAGTCTTCATGCAATCTTTGAAGCTTGATAGCGATAAGAGAGAAGAAATCTTTATGTGCTTTGAATACCAATTTTAACAGCTATGCATGAAATAGATGATCTCTTTCTCTCTCTCTCTTTCAATAGATGCATGGAACAATAATCTACACACCATGATTATTTGAGACTAACAAACTAATACCCTTTCTCTTGTTGGAACTTATATAATAGACATCTACTATGAACAGGGTGATATACATATCTAAAATGTGTGATTGTACTTTTTTAAAATGCATGATACTGATATGTTCTTTAAACTTATATGTCTTGGTATTGCTTGATATTATTTATGTTATTTGTTTTCTTGCAGGTTTGTCAACAATATGAATTTTATAATGATAAGAAAGTTGGGCGGCCTATAAAATTTAATGCTCTATTGACCACATATGAAGTTGTTCTGAAGGATAAGGCAGTGCTGTCCAAGATCAGGTGGAATTATCTCATGGTGGATGAAGCTCATAGGTTAAAAAATAGCGAGGCACAGTTGTACACAACTCTTTCGGTAATGCTATTCTTATATTTGAAATTATACAGCTTGCATGTTTGCTCTGGTCAGCTAATCTGGTGGATTTCTTTCTTCTGCAGGAATTTTTCACCAAGAACAAGTTGTTAATCACTGGAACTCCATTGCAGAACAGTGTGGAAGAGCTGTGGTATTAATTTCATTATCTATCGTGCATACTTGTTACTGGTCTTGCAAATTCAGGAATTTTAATAATGCATGGTTGGGGCCTGCGTTAGTAGTACTAATTTTGTTGGCTTTGATTTAGTGAATTTCTTTTCCATATAATTGCGGTTGTGTTAATTTTGTTTTACTCCACTTTGCATTGCAGTTATTTTATTTCTTTCTCACAATGTGTTAAATTTTATTCTATTAAAAATGGATTAGTATTCTTTTTGTGCGCAACATTAGGCATACTTGTGACAAATCACACCCAATGCATAAAATGATAATAGCAGTTTGTTTGCCCCAGTTACACTGATAATCCATATAGTGGAATATGACTTCTCCTTTACTTTATATTGGGTGCTATTTTTTGCTTATTTTTCACGTTCCTAGATGATATCGAATTGTGTTTGTTTCCGTTAGTGAATTCTGGATCTGTGCCAAGTATTTGTGTCGATAATATATTGATACATTTGCCAAAGACATGGACCTTTTTAATATATTGATGGAAATAAAAAATCTTGATAATTTGAATAGAATATGAAAGTATGTAGAAACTAATATATTATATATTTCAAATAATATCTTCAGTTGTAATATTGTAGATATTATTGAGAGTATGTACTTAATTTTGGAGATGTTCGTAAACTAAAAGATATTATGGAGAATAAGTAACTAGTTTTGGAGATGTTACCTGAATAAATAAGAAAAAGTTTTGTGCCTATATAAGATTTCAGCCCTAAATTCCAATGCTATATTTTGCTAGTGATTGAATGGCTCTTAATATTTGCTTATTTTTTTTGTTTCTTAAATTTCAATTGCTGGATATTGATGGATAGCCATAGCTATAACTTCTTTAAAGACAAATTACATAACTTATATCTTGGTAGATGTAACTTTAAAATTCATTGGAATTGGCCAGTGTTTGAGCCTTTGTGGCATCTCAAAGGAGTTCACTTTTTTGATGTTAATTTCAGGCATTCTTCCACTAGTGATACTTGGCGCACAGAAATGAGGGGAAGGAGTTTCCATGTTCCACAAATTTAAACTCAATGAGATGGGCTTGAAACATTTCAGTCCATTTCTGTAATTTTCTGAAGTTGGAATCATGTTTGCCTTGTAAATGCATTTCTTTGCCCAAAAAAAAAAAAAATCAAAGAACGGAGACTCCTGGAATGAATTTCTGAGCCTTTAGTCTTCTATATAGAAATTGTCTCCCCCCAGAGCAGCACTCTTTCTCTAGATAAAAGGACTTCTTGGTGAAAGAAGAGTTATTTCGATCCATATGAGGAAGTAGTTAGTACCTTGTTACAGATACCAACTTTCATAAAAAGAGATTGGGGGTTTGAGATTTTGAGAAAGGAAAAGAAGATGGAAACGAATGGGAAAGGAGGTGGTGGCTATGAACAGCAGTTGAAGGCAGTTTCAGTGAAGAGAGAGAAAGTGACAGATAGGAGAAGAATAAGAGAGGTTGCTAAACAAGGAAAAATGAGAAAAAGATTAAAATTTATAAAATGCCTCTGTATTTTTTTTATATTGTTTCTTTTCTATCCTAAAAATAAGAATGATGATGACGATAGATCAAAAGTACCATTTGCTTCATCTACATGTGTATATATATACACCAATATTTTTTATTTAAATGTTTTCCTGACGTCTCCATTTTCCTACTTTTGTGGAAGATGTTGCTTCTCTTTGTCCTTTTTTGTGTTTCCACTTCCGTGATACATGGATGATAACTTGAAAACAGCTATGAATGTTTGTTGCTTGGTTGCAAGTATTGATATTCTTATGTGCAACACATAAAGGCAGAGTTAAAATTTTAATTTTTTGTTTTGAGCTGCTTCCTTCAATGATCTGTTTCTGCCCACTGTCACCATGTTTCCTTTTTGTTTTTCAATGTGTATAATTCTCTAATTTTCCTGATTTTGGCAGGGCTCTGCTTCACTTCCTTGATCCTGATAAGTTCAGGAGCAAGGATGATTTCATTCAAAATTACAAGAACCTTAGCTCATTCAATGAAAATGAGGTAGATATAGATGGGTTTGTGTTTCATTATCTTATTTTTTATCCAAATATCCACTACTAAGTTTGTATGTGTTTTGCGTTACAGCTTGCCAATCTGCATATGGAATTGAGGCCTCACATTCTCAGAAGAGTTATCAAGGATGTAGAGAAATCCTTACCCCCAAAGATTGAGCGTATTCTCAGGGTTGAGATGTCCCCACTCCAGAAACAGTGTGTAGTATTTCAATTTCTGATGAGTGTGCTATACTTGTTGATTCTGTTGACTGACTTTTGATACCTCATGCTGCTTGTGTTTATAGGTATTATAAATGGATCTTGGAACGTAATTTTCATGACCTGAATAAAGGGGTTCGTGGGAATCAGGTTTGTAAAGTTTTGAATATCATCTGGTCATATTATAGGCTTGGAAAGTCATGCTGAATCTCATTTCTACTTCTATTTGTTTTCCTTTCCTGATCTCTATTTTAAAGAGTTGTCGTGAGGAACATAATGTTTTGAATTATTATAATGTGAGTTTTTATTTTTTTGTCCTTTACTCGTTCGATACTCATTCATTGTTGGTAAATCACTAGCCTTTGGCTATGATTGTTAAAATCAATAATGTTTCTGCTTGGGTGACTTGAGCCCCATTTTCTAACAGTCAATTTTTGGGAGGCCGAAAAGCGGGACTTTCTGTATGGGATAGGACGCAAAGTTCTGTGTTTGTCCAAAAGCTGTGGGTGCTGAAATTGTATTAACTGCCTGCAATCTAAATGGGCCACTTAGATCTATTAAAGTTGCAGTTTTTCCATATGACTCTAAGGCCTTATCGTTACTTGTTTTTTGGTTGATACTTAAAAGCTGATAAAGCTGATACATATCTGTGCTTTTATGTTTACAGGTTTCACTTTTAAATATTGTAGTGGAGTTGAAGAAATGCTGTAATCATCCCTTCCTATTTGAAAGTGCAGATCATGGTTATGGTGGGGATTCTGGGATTAACGATAGCAGCAAGTTGGAGAGAATTATCTTGAGCAGTGGAAAGCTAGTTATACTTGACAAGTTACTAATCAGGTTGCATGAGACAAAACATCGCGTTCTTATTTTCTCCCAGGTTTGTTTCAGAAGCATTATAGCAATTATGGGAATGGTGTCCCCTAAGCTAGGAATGATATAATGATAATGATCCTTTTGTATTCTAGCTTCTTGTGCCATAGAAATAAGATAGTTGTAGTCATAACAATAATAGTCATGCAGGAGAACAACAGTTAGCTTTGTGCATATGTATTTTTCTACCTGATTTATTCTTAATTATGCAAAATTGTGAATTTATGGAAGAGAACATGACATTGAGCATGGACTGCAGTCACTGCAAGGGTGCCTCCTAGATTTTCTTATTGTCATGGAAATGCCTGAGTGGGTCTACTGCCTTAAAAACATCAGCTTGCGTAAAAGTTTGTGATGCATCTATTCTTCAGTTTCTAGGATTCTTGTGTGTGTGTGTGTGTATTCTTGCATATTTGCTGACAGGCCTTTGACCTATAAAATGATTTGGACTATGCTTGGTGATGTTCGTGTGAAATTCTGTTGGTGTAAAAGTTGATTCATTTTAACTATATTTGTGGATCAATCTTGTTACAAATTACAGTTGAAGGGTGTATTAACTGATTGATGGACTGATACATTCTTGTAGATGGTTAGGATGTTGGATATACTGGCAGAATATATGTCTCTTAGGGGTTTCCAATTTCAAAGGCTTGATGGTAGTACAAAGGCTGAGTTGCGCCAGCAGGCTATGGATCATTTCAATGCAACTGGCAGTGATGATTTCTGCTTCCTTCTTTCAACTCGGGCTGGTGGCCTGGGCATTAATCTTGCTACTGCCGACACAGTTATAATATTTGATTCAGACTGGAATCCACAAAATGACTTGCAGGTTTTCTACAGAATGACATAGTTTCCTTCTTTTCTGTATCCTCTCTTTTGCTAGTTGTCTGCTTGTTTTCTGATTGAATTATTTAAAGGAGAAAATATGTACTTTGTTCTGATTTTGTAATCATAAATCAGGCAATGAGCAGAGCTCATAGAATTGGGCAACAAGAAGTTGTTAACATATATAGATTTGTCACTAGCAAAAGTGTTGAGGAAGATATCCTTGAGCGAGCTAAGAAAAAGATGGTAGTTTTCTTTATCATGTCCTCAAAATTTCATGGTTTATTTGCATGTTTGCATACCTATAAATGTGTATATTTTCTGTTTAGCCCTCCATTATTTGATGTAAGGAAACTATATTTAAGCATTCTTCTGTTTTGTGTGTTCTGTTTAGGTTCTTGATCATTTGGTGATCCAAAAATTAAATGCAGAGGGTCGATTGGAAAAGAAAGAAGCTAAAAAAGGGAGTTATTTTGACAAAGTAAGGATGTGTTGAGAGCATTGTTTTAAGTTTAACTTTTCTGTGTAGATTGTATGAACACGCTTCTTAGCTATTTATCTTGGCCATCGCTTGCAGTTTGAATGCTTTGTTATTGGTCTAGCATCTATATTGTTGTCTTTTTAGCACCAGTGCTCATACAACTTTTAATTATATAATTGCAGAATGAGCTTTCCGCAATTTTAAGATTTGGTGCAGAGGAACTTTTTAGAGAGGACAAAAATGAAGAAGAAAGTAAGAAGAGATTGTTAAGTATGGATATTGATGAAATTCTTGAAAGGGCAGAGAAGGTTGAAGAGAAGGAAGCTGGAGGTGAGGAAGGGCATGAATTGTTGAGTGCATTTAAGGTAAGCAACTAATTGTATGTTTTACTATCAGTTTAATTATTTTCCATATTTCCTGCATTGATTATAACCGATTTGCTGCTGCTTTTACAATTTACTATGCAGTGCATAGCTGTGTTCGCTTTTTGTAGTGCTGATTAAGTTGCTTATTGGATAACATACAGGTTGCAAATTTTTGTAGTGCTGAAGATGATGGGAGTTTCTGGAGTCGCTGGATAAAACCTGAGGCAGTGGCACAAGCTGAGGTATGAAGAATGTTCTGCTGAATTTTGCTTGAGATATTATCAATTTTGGTGTTATGACTTCATATTTATATTCTCTCTTAGGAAGCATTGGCTCCTCGTCCTGCAAGAAACAATAGGAGTTATGCTGAGGCTAACCAATCTGGGAGAAGTAATACAAGGAAAAAGAGAGGTTCTGAACCTCTGGAACCACAGGAGCGAGTGCAGAAACGTCGCAAAGCAGAATATTCTGCCCCATCAGTCCCAATGATTGGGGGAGCATCTGCACAAGTGAGAGAATGGTCTCATGGGAATCTGTCCAAGAGAGATGCGTTACGTTTTTCTCGCGCGGTATATGTTGGACTGATCTTTTAATCTCTTTAGATTGTCCAATGCAGAATAAATAAAAATTGTTGTTTTTCTGCAATATGAAAGTATTTAGTGTCTTCATTGCTTTTTATATTTTTGATATGTTAAATGAACTTGAATTTTTTAGATTTCTTTAAAACTTGCGTCTTTGACGTTGAATTGATATATAGATTACATAAATGATGCTTTCATCATTGCCTGAAAATTTCACTCTTATTTGAGTTTTCATTTTGAACCACATATTTGGTTGACAATTCAATGTATTTCGAAAATCTCAAGGATCAGTCTTTTGGAGTCTTGCTAGTTATAGTTCATTTCTGACTGGACTTCAAGTTTAGTTATATGAATATGTTGACTGAACATTAGTTTTCCACAAGACTTCTTATTTATTTATTTATTGTTCCCATGTTTTCAACTCAGCATTAATCTCCGTTTGCTTCTCAAAGTTTCGACTATCATAGCATAGGTGTTGATGACCTTGGTTAAGATCCAAAACATTTAATAATGGCTACGTGTCCTTCTGTTTTAAAGTATGACAAGAGTCCTTTTCATCTGTCTCAGTCTGTGATGAGGTTTAATTGAGTTGAATTGTTTATGTATTCCATTTGTATTGCATCATTGTACTAAGGGCAGTGTTCTATGCTGTCCCTTATTGTTACCTGATCTTAGTAGGCTCAAATGGGTTCTAATTTATCCAGAAAATCCAAAGTAGTTTTGTTCAAAGGATGTTGTTCAACCAGAAATTTTGAACTTTGTTAATTTGAACATAAGATCTGAAGTTTTCTCAGTACAAATAGATTCTTTGAATCATGTCCAGCTATTTAATGTTTAGCGTAAGAATTTGGACTGCATTTGTTTTAACTGTGGTACATTTTTTGTGAGGGAAAGAAATGCAATTAAAGTAAGTTGACTTGTTTTGATAAATGTTTGAATTGGAAAATTTTGACGGAAAAACAGGGCCTTAACATTGCTTTGTTTTTCTTATTCTTCTGTGATGCTTCTGCACCTTTTGCACATGCATTCTAAGGGAGTGCTATCTTGACAAAATCACAATTGGAGTCTATCCTAGAATCTCATATTGCAGTGAAGTTAACGATGCTGACTCTAATTCAGGCATCCCTCATTTCTTGTATCTTCAAATTCCTAATTTATTGGT
>CATIWR010140258.1:0-34165 GCA_949677035.1 Omphalea diandra
TTACTACAACTTGTGTTTTAATGGCTAACACACAACCTTACAATAAAGTGTTTTCTAGGCTAACACAAAACCTTACTCAAGTGTTTTGACAGGCTAACACTAAAACCTTTCTTAAAGTGTTTTGGGTAGGCTAACACATAAACTTACAACCTGGTGTTTATTGCTTACACCTAACAAATGTAAAGAAGATGAAGAAAATGAGCAGCAAAGACTTAAGAGCTTTCAATGCTTGTAATAGAATTGTTAGCAACCTACTTTATGTCTGTTTGGTGGGGTATTTATAGCCAAACATCTTCAAAGAGACGTTGCAGATCATAGCTCATTAAATCCTTGAGACATGCTTGACAGATTCTGCATTTAATGCTTGTCAGGATGAAATCGCGGTCGCTACTGCCTTTCGCGGTTGCGAAATCCAAATTCTTCAAGAGAAACCCCGTTTGTTTCTAACGGCTAGTCCATGTGGCATCTTCTTATTTGTTTACACGAAAAATATAGTCGTTGTCTTTTACCTACTTTCAGAAGTCGCGGTCGCGAGATTTTCTTGCACAGGGCGCGACTGACACCGCGATTTCAACTGCCAAAATCGGTAACTTTCTTCCACAAGGTTCGCGGTCGCTACTAGCAAGATGCCTTCGCGATTTTTGACTTCCAATAGTTTCATTGGACACTTGTCAGGCTGTGGTTGTGGACTTGCTTCCCTTTTGAATTTCTTTGAAATTCGCGGTCGCAACTTAGCCGAGATTCCTACCGCGAATTCGTCTGTAACAACTTGACCTTTCTCTTCTCAGGGATCGCGGCCGAGAATGACACTGCGATTTCCCCTGCTTGATTTTCAACATGTCTTAACATGAATCGCGGTCGCGAATATGTAGGTTGCGGTCGCAATTTTCATGCTACTTCGGAATTCATCAACTTCTTCATTTCTTCTTGAGGGATTGATTCAATTCTACAATAACAACAATTATTTGAAACATTAGTGATGATCAATCTACTTTGTCAAGATCAAAAGAGGTTTTAAACCTATGATTGATTATCCTAGTTCAACAAAAGTTGAATGAGAGTTTAAATCTCGAGTATTATGAAAGGCATTCTAATTTGTGATAGCAAACTTCAAAATGCAACCGCTATCTTATAAAAAGAATGAAAGAAGATGAAACAGACGAATTCGCAGTAGGAGTCATGTCCATGTTCATGATCGTGACTTTTGGATTCACCTTGAGTGAATCGAGTCCACAACAAGTGCATGCCAAGTGTCCTAGAAAGTCGTTGGCTTATCAAAATTCGCGAGGGTGACATAGTGGCCAAGACTGCGATTTGATGGAGCTACATTTTGTTATCAAACAAAAGGATTCACGGTGATAGTTGTGTCATAGAGAAAAATATTTCACGACCGTGACTTTTGTCTAGCTCCAAGAACAAAACAACTATTTTTCTTGGAAGACCAATGGTAGTGTGCCACATGGACTAGCCGTTAGATACAAACAGAATTCTCTACTGCAATTTCAGCAATTTTAGTGAAAGAAGAGAAAAATCGCAACCATGAATGTCCATTCGCTACTGCGAACTCAATCTGATAGACATTTAATGCAAGATCTGTCTAGCACAACTTGAAGATTTAGATATAATTTATTTGTAACGTCTTTTTGGTAGTTATTGTTTATAGATACTCTATCAAACAGACATAAATATAAGAGAATAGCATCAAATATAGCCAAACTCTTGCAATTTTGTTTCTCAACCTTTAATTCTTGTATGTGTGTTGGTATTGTTAGGTGTGAGCATTAAACATCATTGTTATTGGATTTGAGAGTTAGTCTATACTCTATCAAACAGACATAAATATAAGAGAATAACATCGAATATAGCCAAATTCTTGCAATTTTGTTTCTCAACCTTTAATTCTTGTATGTGTGTTGGTATTGTTAGGTGTGAGCATTAAACATCATTGTTATTAGATTTGAAAGTTAGTCTAGTTGTAAAACTCTTGTATATGTTAAGTGTGAACCTTTGGGGAAATACTTGAGTGATTTTTATGTGAGTCTTGAAACACCAATTGTAACGTTGTGTGTGTCACACAAAGTGTAAAAATTTGGTGTGAGATTGGAAAAACTATTTAGCGTAAGTAAAATAATCAATTGTGAAGAATTGAGAAGTGGACGTAAGATTTGTTAACACCCGAACCGCTATAAAATTTGGTGTCTCTAATTGTTTTTCTACTTCTATTTTCATCTTTTAATACCTTCTCTCTAATTTTTAAAATTTTTCACCAATTGAACCTCTTTCATGGTTAACAAGGGCAATAAGTCCATTTTAAAGAAAAATAATGTTCCCCATAAGGTACTTCATAATGGCTGGAGAGTGGTGTGTAATGCTCTACCTGTAAGGGAATCACTATTGCAAAGGGGTTTGCATGCCAATCATGGGTTTCTTCAATGTGGTTGCTTGGTTGAGACTCTCGATCATGTGGTCAGGGACTGTGATTGGGCTAAACAAGTGTGGCTTCAGTCGCCTTTTCATCTAAATGTTAATTTTACAACATTGCATGGGAGTGTTTTGGTTAAGAAAATGACAAGTCTACTGCAAGGTCACCAACGCGAGCTTTTTATCATGTTAATTTGGGTCCTTTGGTTCTCTAGAATCCTTTTGGTTTTTAAGTCACAAGCAGGGTCTGTGGAAGGTACTATTTATATGGTAAAAGGATACCAAGGTGCGAATCCTATTGCCCAAATTGGTTGACCTTGCTCCACTCTTTGTCATTATTGGATAAAACCAAAAATGGGTTTCTTCAATTTAAATACAGATGCTTCGGTCGTACAGGGTGGTGGTTCAGGTATTGGGGCTATTATTCGGTATTATAATGGTGATGTCAAAGGGTCAGCTTGCGAGGTAATCAGGTCAGTGTTTGATATTGAGGCTGCGGAAGCTAAAGCACTATTTTTTAGTTTAAAATTTGCTTTGGATTTGGGCTAAGGGATTTGGATATAGTGTCAGATTGTTCAGTATTGGTGGTTGCTATAAAGGGTCCACAATTGTTATCCTCCTATCTGTGCTTGTTCAAGATATTAGATCCCTGTTATCTCAACTGTGTCAATCCTCTATGGTTTGGATTCCTAGAGCATGCAATAGAGCTGCTTATGCCTTAACTGGTCTTCCTTTCAATCATAGTAAACCTATTTTCTTGATAGAAGAGATTCCTTCCTCAGTTGAAGCCATAGTTCTTGATGAAGCAACCACTTCTTTTGTTGTTTAATTTTTATTAATACCTTTTCATCCAAAAATAAAAAACTAAAGAAAGTTTCAATTATGGAAATCATAAGTTGCTTGATTTTTCGATTTGCTTGGATTAATTCAATCAAGTATAATTTAAAAGAATTTTTTTTTTTTTTTTCAATTGGGTCTAATGCTAATTTGTTATTCAATAGTAATAAGAGTAGAAAACTTTGAAAATTCTTTCCTTCATTAATAAAGTGCAAACTTTACTTGAATAATAAAGTTAAAAATGTGAATTGTGAACTTTACTTTAATAATAAAGTTAAACAAAGAGAGAGAATATCTTCAATATGTAGCTTATATGGCCAATTAAATTGAATCAGCGAAGGAAAAAAATAAAAATTATAAAAGCTCACGGCCCATGGGATTAGGCCTTCAATGAAAAAAAAAATTTATTAAATTATAAAGTTGTATTTTTTTATAAAATTTAATAAATTGTACTCATCAACGTTAAATATAACATTGCAATAAAATATTAAAAAAGATTAATTATTATAAACTTCCACATTTGTTATATTAAATTAAATCATTTCTCACATTTAAAATATAATATAATCTTTTTCCTTTATTTTTTGAAACTAAAAAGTATTTTGATAACTTTTCCGTTAAATCTATATAAAATATTCCTTATCTTATATGAAAATTTAATCATCTATCAATCATTCTTCATTAAAGACAATAAATTGAAAAATCATTCAATAAAATATATACCACCTAAATAAATTGAAGGTAAGAAAATAAACATTTTAATAATCTTAAAAAAAGCTATTGCATTATCTAAAAATGGATGAAAATTAAATAAAATCACAAAAAATTCTTTCATTGCATGAAATTTAAATGACTCGAATTCCTTTATCACAGAACTAGAATCATCTGAATTTAAGTCCTTAATATCAACTGCAATCAACTGAAAAAAGAAAAAATTAAAGTTCCATAACATCAGTTGCAAAAACAAAAAAAAAAAAAAAAGAAAAAGAAGTCTTTACGCAACTTAGAATTCTATTATTTGCACATTAGAGGTATTTGCCCTTAAAATTCTTTACATCACACATCTCTATGTAACTTTTGTATTATTTTATTACTTCATCTGTTACTAAATAACTCCAAAATTAATAAAATAAAATCTCAATCAATTTCATCAGAATTCAAATTTCCATACAATTATACAACATCTCTCTTGCCTTGATTTGCAGATACGATCACCATGACGGCCACACCTCTGCTTCGTCTTTTCTCTCTCTTTTAACTGAAAATTCTTTTTTGGCCGAAGGAGAGAAGCATCTAAAGTCAATAACTTGTTGTAAAGAGCACACAAATCTCGTTAAGGCCGCATCTGACCATCGTTATACCTCTAATGAAAAATCGAGTCAAGTAATTCGTCATGCCATTGAAGGATAAAAGGAAGGCTGCAAGAGCTAAGGAAAGGAGAGTGCAGAACAATAAGAGAGAATGTGTAGATTTAAAGAGAGATAGAGAGAAGTTTGAAATTAAAAAATACTTTAGAAGATTTGTTGTAGATAATTAATACAGAATAGATGTTTTTTTGAAAGAGAAAAAAAATAAGCAAAGAAAAAAGAAATATTACGTTTTAATGTTGGGGTATTTTTACCATTATATAAAATATTTGATCTATTTTTTTTTTTATATATTTGCGCCATTGATATAATAAAAAATCACTAAAATTGTAATTGAAAAACTTTTTAGTGTGACGAACTAAATAAAAAAATATTATTTTATATGTATTTTAAACATGATAAACGACATAGTTTAATATGACAAACATGAGAGATTTATAGTAATTAACTCTAAAAAATCAAAGACAATAAATTGTATTAACATTAATTATGTTGAATTTGATTTGAAAATAATAGTTATTTTTTGTGAAACATAATTATATTAATAAATTATAGCGGTTTGCACATTTTGTTAGTTGGTTATATTAAGTCATAAATTGGCATATATCTTCTTATGAATCTAATTTGATTGATACAAAAAATCGAACCAATAGCTCCTATAAATTAGTCAATCAATCCTACAAAGAAATAATGATAAATTTTTAATATAGGATGGATTTCATAAAAGAGAAAAAATAAACTTTCTTTATAATTAGAAAATATCTATAAAAATGACTAATTAGAAAAAAAAATAGATATAAAGGGATATAAAATTTTTTAAATTAACAATAATAATCTTAAATTATAAATTTTAATTGGATATATAACTTTTCTTTATAGAACTAATTATTATTTCAATCTTTAAAATTTGTGATTATAAGAAACAACTGGAATAATAAATATTATTTCAATCTTTAAAATTTTTAGTTATTTAAAATAACTAAAATAATATATAAAAATGTTTATTTCTTTAAGTCAGTATTACATTGTTTTTTCAAATATTTAAAATTATGATAACTATGATCTAAATTAAAAATTTTTAAATTAAATGAAAAACCAAATCAATACAAATTTATATTAAAAATATAGTTTATATAGAAGTTCTTCTTTCCTAAAATTAAAATTTATTATACATTAAATTTTATTTAAATACATTTTATAAATATAAATATTATTTTAACATTTTAATTATTGCAGTATATATATATATATATAAAAGCAATGAAAACAAATTTTTTATTTTTAATATTATTTTGTTTAATTTTTCTGTTAATTTTGCATAACTCTTATTTATTAGTTTTTAAGTTTAATTTTTCGTTATTTTATCTTAAAGTTATTTTTCATTCACTTGTTAATAAAAAAATTATATTACTTGAAAAGTTTATTTTATATATATTATAGAATATTTTTAATTATTTATAACTTTACATAATTTATTCTCTTTATTTATATGAATATAAAATTAAATAATTAAATAATCACATATTTAATAATTATTTTAATTAAATTGAGTAAAAGCTAGTATAAATAAAAACATGTAAATTTATTAAAAATGAATATAAAATTATTATTTTGAAACAAAATTAATAAAATATGAAAAAATAATGAATTCACAAAACTGTTGCAGATAGTTTAATCAATAATAACCCAAAAAAAAAAACACGAGATAAAAAAAAAAAAAAAAAAAAAAAAAAAAGGAAAAGCGGCTAGAATTTTTGCAATATATTCCATTACAACTCTACTAAAATATGTTAATTTTATCAATATTTTGCCATATTGCTGTGATTATTATTTTGAATATTTTTATTTTAGAAAAATTTTAAAAAAGCATTTTTGCAAGACCATATTTTCATATTTAATCTTTGAAATTTATTTTGTATCACTTTGGTACTTTGCATCACTTTATTAATCATATATTGGGTAAATTGACTAATACTATTAGCGAAGCTGACATGAAAATTTTTTTATTTTATATTTTTATACACATTAAAAATGAGTCACACTGATTATTAAAATATAAAAAAAATTATAAATTAAAATATAAAAAATTCAAGAAAGCCATTCTAATTAAATCTTCAAGACCTGTTTAGAAGAAATCAAGCGAAAAAGAAAAAAAAAAAAAAGAAGAATTATATCAATAGAAAATTTTCACTTTAATATTATAATCATTGTATTTGAAATAGATTTTAAATTGTTATAATTTAATTGAAATTTATTATTTAGAATGAATTTATAATGAATTGAAATCATTTTATTTTTAAATATTTTTATTTATTTTAAAAAAATATAACATCAATTTAAATTATAAGGTTATTAGAATGATTTCAACTAAAATTTTTAATTAAACTGAATTCTCTTAAAATTCTATGATTTATAATCTAATTTGAATTATTTTATCAAATCATCTTTGAATTCAATTCTTTTAAATATATATTTTTAAACAAGAAAATTATTAAAATAAAATTTAGTTCTATTAAATTCCTTCAGAATTTGAATTTCCAGCTCAGGTCTAAAATTCCAACCCAATGAAGGGAAGCCTTGCGCAATCAGCAAATTTGAGATCGGACAAAAGATTTAATCATCGTTAGAAACTCAGTAAATATACATGAGTGGCTCGTTAAACTCGATAAATTAACAATGACATTCGAGCTTGGAGGAACTGAAGCACTAGATTGAACTGAAGTTTTTACTGGAGTAGATTCGAGCTTGGAGAAATTGAAGCAGCACTAGAAAGAGAAGGCTACAGGATGAGTCCTGACTGGAGTAGAAGGAATCCCAGATAAGCACAAAACAAACAAAAATCATCAATCAGTGATAAAGAAAATTAATAAACACCGATTTCAATTAATCCGTGTAATTATTCTAGTTGTGAGGTACCTTTGAGTCAATATTCTTATGCAAAACCAGCTTATTGAGGGAAAAAATTCCCCATTTTCAAATTAGGATGAGAATCAACTTGTTTTTGCGTTTCACTCATTGAAAATAAATTTTTTGCTGTTCTAAGTGAAGAGGGTGCTTGGAGCTATCTAATTGTAAAAATAGATTTCTCCTTTGTAGGTACACAGCAAGCATAACTTCCACAAAGGCTCAACAATTGTTGGCTCTGGCCAAGCCTTTGAGCACATCTGAGTCCAAGGTTGTCAGCACATCAGCTTCTTCCAGACCCTCAACAACCACCATCAATCCATTCCTAATTTCACAACCACATTCATCCTCATTGTCCCCAATTTCAACTCCATCCTCTTCCGTTGTCACCCCATCATCATATTACTGTATAATCTCACCATTCTTTTGACATATTAGATACTTTTGTATCTTGCTACTTTTCTTGATTGTCTATGACGGCCACCGGAGGCTGATGAGCTGGAAGTAATGGTATGAGTGGCAGTGCTAGTAGTTGTGAGAAAATAATACAAAATTTCAAGAAACCATATCACATGAGGCCATTAGATCACATAATCACATACAAAGTAAATGGACTAATGATCTATAGCAGAGACCTTTGATGGGATACAAAATGAATCTCACGAACTAAATATATAAAAAAAAGTTAACACATGATATTTTTGAATTTTTATTTTATTTATAGAGGTTATGTTAATATAATTAATGATGCAATATATCTTTATAATATTATTTATCGCTCTAATGCAGTAAATGACAATAGTAGAAATACACTTACGAAATATATAACTTTAGAGTTGACTAGTGAAAAAAAAATTTAAATTTATTTTGAAGCTATTTATTCTTTGTTTTCCCCACAAAATATGAAATTAAATATCGGAAAACCATAAATTCAAAATCAGCAAACAAGAAAAATCCAACAGTATCACATATCAATGGAATAAGTAAAATGCACAGCTCTCATGATTAGAAGCTGCCAGATATGCCCGCTAAATATGCAACACTAGAACCATGCAACAAATTATATGAATTGTTTTCATCACAATCAGCATAAATGAATATTAATTTAAACAAACATTATATTGTGCCTACACCACATAACATTTCTCTAAAATGAATAGATGCTGTAATTTCATAGCAAATTAATGCTAAATAAATTAACTACAAATAATAAAGGTCTCAGACATCCAAGGAAGGATTGAAGCAGCACTAGCTCTCAAGCCCGGCAAAGGCGAAAGCTCTTAGGTGGCCACTGCGAATGTTTTGAGAAACAAGCCTTTGGATTTGTCATCATCAACAGAAAGTCCAAACAACATTTCAAATGAACAAAACAAGACAATCAACACATCTCATAGCAAAATCTATAATTATTTGCAAAGTGTAAACATCAAATGTTATGTTTAGACTGAAAACATAGAGGCATCATGCAAATAACCATTGAAATAACCTGAGCATCTATAGATTAACATAATAGTGTTATAATATAGGATATTTAAGGATTTGGAGTCTCAGACATCCAAGGAAGATAATGCAGCAGTAGTTCTCAAGCCTGGCGAAGGCGAAAGCTCTTAGGCAGCCACTGCGAATGTTTTGAGAAACAAGCCTTTGGATTTGACATCATCAACGGAAAGTCCAAACAATTATATAACATTTCAAATGAACAAAGCAAGAAAATCAACACATCTCATTGCAAAATCTATAATTATTTGCAAAGTGTAGACATCAAACGTTACTGAAAACATAAAGAGGCATCACGCAAATAACCATTCAAACAACTTGAGCATTTATAGATTAACATAATAGTTTTATAACATAGAATATTTTCCTTAAATCTATCTTTTTAATTATGCAGGATTTAAAGTCTCAGACATCCAAGGAAAGATAATGCAGCAGTAGCTCTCAAGCCTGGCGAAGGCGAAAGCTCTTAGGCGGCCACTGCGAATGTTTTGAGAAATAAGCCTTTGGATTTGTCATCATCAACAGAAGTTCCAAAAAAATATATATAAATAAATTTATCAAGTTTCAAATGAACATAATAAACTAATCCAGTAAATCTTAAGAGCAACATCTATGCAAATTCATTGCAAAGAAAGCATCAAACATTATATTTACACAACACATAAGACATCACCATCACGCAAATAACCATTGAAATAGCCCAAGCATTCATTTAACATAATAGTGCCATTGCATGTGAGTTACTTAGGAATTAGTCTCATAAATCCAAGGAAGGACCGCGAAAGCTCTTAAGGCCGCCACTGCAAATGTTTTGGGAAACAAGCCACCAACAGAAAATCCAAAAAAGAATGAATTGATCAAGTTTTAAATGAACACAACAAGAATCTAATATATCTTATACCACAATCTACACAATCTTTCTTAAATTAGACATGAAGCATTATAGTCGCACTAAAAACATATGCAAATGACTCAAAAAGGAGAGAAACCATTGAAATGGGCCAGAGCATTCACTACATTAACATAATAGTGCTACCATTGATTAGTTAAGAATTATGAATCGTCGTAGTCTCAGACATCCAAGGAAGGATTAATACAGCAGTAGCTCTCAAACCTGGCGGAGGTGAAAGCTCTTAGGCGGCCACTGCGAATGTTTTGAGAAACAAGCCTTGAATTTGTCATCATTGACATAAATTCCTTCACCCAATTCACGTATATACAAAATAGACATGCCAAAATCACAAGCATGAAAATAGTACAGCAAATACTAAAACACCAAATCTCATACAATGTAATTAGATGCATAGAATTATAGCACATAAACAATTAATTCATTAGATATTTAAAAAATGCAAAATTTTAGCTATTTCAGCTGAAAGAGGCAAGAAGGAGTAGCAACGAAACATGCGCAAGTCAGCCAACTAATAAATGCCTCATAGTTGAGTTCATATTGGATGAATTCCATTCACACATCTAATTGATTCATCATCCTTGCCAATGCCACTTGAAAACAAAACATGAAGAATAGCCAAATTTCATATTTAACAAAACAAGAAAAAAAAAATTGAAGAAAATATTTTTTAAAAAAAGAATGTTTCCCACCCAACAAAGAGCCATTCATGGACTATCAAGGCACCTGATTTTCCATGCAAAAACAGGAAAAAGACAGGCACAAGAATAAGAATATGCCTCATGAAGCAATTTCAGGTGAGCGCAAGAAGGAGAACTCAATAGGAAAACCCTAAAGAGAAAGCCCCAAGAAATTTTTGATTTTGCGCAGCTATGACTCAAAACGCTTCCATTGTCATGTGGAAGGCGATCTTAAGGGCTGCGCTTACCACCTAAACAGAACAAACAACATCCATTAAAACAATGACTATTGATATGACCAGCACAAGAAGAACAGAGGAGATAGGGGAATAATACGAGGTGCTGAAACCCTAGAAACTGAGAGAGGTAGCAGATATATTTATAGCGTTGCATCTGAACGGTTAATTATGGGCCTGGTGCCTTAAAGGCCATCACATGATTTTGGGTCATGTTATGACAATTGGACAAATACAAAGTTTCGTCAACAAACTGTTCCTCTGTCCAAAAAATTCAAATTTATGGAGATTATTGATTTCTAAATAATCTCTTTCTCTATTATCACTAAGCATCATCTTTTTCCTTTTGAAAAATATTTCTTTCACCATGAATTGATCTATACTCCTTTAATTAAATTTATCTCTTCAAAGTCTTTCACTCATAAAATCTTTTACCAAATTTCTCACAAATATCATTCATATTAGATTTGATATGTTTAATTGAAAATCACAACTCTTATAAACAAGAAATTAAACAAACAATAAGAGAAAAATAGACCACATCAATTATCACTAATGAAGGAGTTCAAAGATGTAGTCACTATATTATAGAAAAGACTCCATAAATGAAAGTAAAAATATTATTTTAAAAAAAGGTGATAAATGGATCTCAAGCTTTATAATTATGTTATATATCAAGCTAGGAATAAAACCTAGAAGAGTATCATTCATATTAGTTTCAAGCTCCCCTCTTTGGAAAACTTTCTAAACCACACTAGCCAACTTCTAATATTTCTAAAACAAAAGATTATGGAAGCCATCATTTCTAAATGCCTTTATAGAGGAGATTTGAAATAAGGCTGCTTTAGTTTCCTCTTTGGTTACTTCTATCACCAACCTTGCTAGCTCATTCAAAAGAAGTTGGACAAATTGATGTGACTTTTATCCACATGTACTATCACATTATCATCTATATATAATTACTTAAAAATTTGCACTGTCATTTGTCAATGTTCTCACATCACTCCCCCTTATCATCTTTTTACATAGAAAGATGATTTCTTTTCCATTTGGCTATTGTAGAAGTACGAAAATAAGCAAGTTTTCTATTCTTCTAGGAAACCTACTTAGCCCTAGACTTTTGATACCATGTTATTTCTTCTTATGCCAACACTTCTTCAAACTCCTTTTACCTTTAGCATTCAAGGTTTAATAAATTACTTGAACTATTAGATTCCAAGGCCCTCTAAATTCTTTTTAACCTTGCAACAAGCCTTATCTTCCTTTTGTCTATACTTTTAAAAGTATCATATTGCTAAATTTTAGCATCCTTAATAAGGTCATCCAAAGATGTGCAAAAATCATTATGCCCCTTCTAAAGTATCAAATTGATGAAATTTTTATGAAGAGTTTATGGTGCTAAAAATCTAAAAGGCCTAGCTCTCTACGTCACTACCATGACTATTAAAAATAACCTTTATGAACAATGGTTGATGATTGAACTTAATCTTAGCTAGATTGTTACCACTGCATTTCCAAAGTGATTATGACATCCCTACTACTAAAGGCTCTATCCAATCTTCAAAATGTGCTTCCTTGATTCCATATGAATTTAGGTCCATAAAACCCTAAATCCACCATTCCCATCTTATCAAACTATTCTTTGAATATCTTACAAGTACATACATTTTCTTGTGCTCTTAACTTGCTTCTCCATCTCCCATATCATATCGAGATCTCCAACCAATAACCATGACCTATTAATATCATAGAAATTCTATTAAAATTATCCCAAAGTTTGTTTGTCATACTTTAGATTAGGACTACTATAGATAGTTGTAAAAAAAAAATATCCTTACTCCTTACATCTTTTATTGAAATATGAATATATTGTCTAAGATTTTTTTAACATTTATGCTTTCCAACTTTCTTTTCATAACAACCATATGTCATTGAAGATTGTCATTACTTGATGAGACTTATTAAAACCTAGCTTTAGGAGAACCTCATCAACAAAATGACCATTAATCTTTTTTTTTTCCACTAGGATAAGAAAATTGACCTTATACCTTTTGATCCATTCTTTAATAATTAGTTTGAACTTTTTTTTTTAATTATTATTTGATGTTAATTCTAAATCAAAGTCAATAAATCCAGAAGAAAAAAAAAATAAAATGCAATCATGACTAATTCCTTAAGTAGGGATGTGAACCATCCTCTTTTGACTCATTTTAGAAATCCTCAAACTCATGTATTCCATCCAACTTAGGCTCATTAGGTTATGTCTCCATAATATGAGATTCTAAATAGAGAGAGATATCAAAGAGCTTGAATAACAATAGTTATTTGAATGAATGAACCTAGTTTGTCACCATTCAATTTGAGCTTACTTTGCTTCTATCATGGTAGATAGAAGTTCTATATTTCCTATCAGAAGGTTTCTCTTGCTTCTAAACTTCATGCACACCGTCCTTTGACTCTATACCCCTTTTTTAAAATAGTCTACTATATCCACGATATGATCTTCATTTTGCCTTTGATGTCCATGGTGTCACTACAAGAAATTTGATGTTTTGTTACAGACTAATTTGTCACAATATATATTAAAATTGTCACTATAAATATATAATTATAAAATCGATTTATCACCATGTTCATCAAAACAATCCCGTCTCAATATGCATATTGTGGCAATTCATATTTTGTCACAATAATTTATACCTTTTGTGACAAATATATTTATCGCAATAAAATATACTTATAGTAATAAAAATATTTTTGTGGCACATAAATTTGTCACAAAATTTATTATCATTTTAACATAATATATCTTGTATTGTCACGATAGTGTATAGCTTTTGTCACATATATATTTATTACAATAAAATATACTTATAGTGATGAATTTTTTTATGACAAATAAATTTGTTACAAAATTTGTGACCGTTTTAACATAATATATCCTGTCATAACTTCTACATATAACATGGTTTTAGCTATTAGTATACTATGATGTTGAAGGGTATGGATTAAAGTGCTTCCTAGTAGTCACCCATATTTGAATTTCTCTATAATAAACACGTTCAACTATAAAATTTTGAAGCATAGTTACTCATATCCTTCTGAAACCAATTGATTATCATAGTGTGAGCTTTAAATCATTTAATTTCATCAAATTGTAATTTTTAGAGTGCTCATTGACTCCCATATAATCAATAATTATTTCAAAATAAAATTATTAAAAAGAAAGAAGCAATAAAAATATTAAGTTATTTTATTCAATTATAAATTTAGAGATGAAATATATTATTCATCAATTTATAATTTCAAGTTTAATAAAATTTCAAATTATTACCTTCAAACAATAAGAATATCAATAATTTATTTATATATCAAAAAAATTTAATTTACTATTAAAAATTTATTAGATATATTTTATATTATTTAGCATTTCTAAGAATATATAAATTTTTATATTAATGAAAAGTAATTTTATATACTTAATTTGCGGTTTAATTTTAATATTAATGTTATAAAAAATGAAATTGATATATCAAAATTTGGCATATGTATATATTTTTTCATGTATTATAACAAGTTATTTTGGATAAAAATTGTTTATTGTGATAAAATAATTTTGTAATAATATCTTAATAATTAAATATAGTGACAAAAGTAATATTATGCATAATTATTTTCTCATTAATTTTTATTTTGATGTCAAAATTTTAATGAAAATATTTCTTACATTAAAATTTGATGTCTTTTTATATTGTGATAAAATATTTTATCACAATAAATAATTATTATTATGACAAAATAATTCCACACTAATTTATCGATTAATTAAATATAGTGACAAAAAAACTATTGTGACATATCTGTTTCTCATTATTTATAGCGCCAAAAAATTGACGTCATAATTTTATGATAAAATATTGTGATGCAAAATTTTCTATCATTATATTTCTTTTATGTTTGTTTATTATGATAAAAATATTTGTCAAATTTTCATTTTGTCACAAGTTAATTAATTTTCATGAGAATTGTAATAGATTTTAAATTTATTACAATAAAATCACATATTATGACTATATTGATTTTATCATCAAAATTATTGTCATAATAAGTAAAATTTCTTGTAGTGTGTCTACTGTAACTTATCAAACCCTGTCAAAACATCTCTAGTGCCTAACCAAACTTTCTATTTTAATAAAGCTAGTTAGGGCCTTACATGAATTAGCCGATCATCTATTGGGCTTGTATTCATTAAGCATACATATCATAAGAAATATCATGGGTCATGTTAACTGGGCTCTATCTTTTATTAGAAATTGGATGTCTTGGAAGAAATCTCTTTGAAATTTTCATATAAATCTATTTGTTGACCAATAGGAATTCTATCCATTTCCTCCTAATTCTAAACTTTTCCATCTTATAATTATCTCTCCTTCCTACCTTATTCCTCATTCTTGGCCATTAATTCAATCCTATTATGGGATATATTGTGAATTTTAAAATCTTCTTTTATGTCACTGTCCTTGTGTGACAAATTTCTTCTTCATTTTGCCAGAGGAATAATCTATTCTTCAAAATTGGATGACTATTTAATTTGGGTTTTAACTATTACCGATTCAGCCTTTACCACATCCTTCAAAAGCTTGATTTATTGCTTTTTTTTTATACATACGTCAATTGTATGGCCAAAGCAATCACACTGAAAATATACCTTTTGAAGTCCTTTATATTCCATCTTTTGTATTCCCTTTTCAATCTTAAATTTTGTAAGGAGAGGCATTCTTTGTTTCTAAATTTCTTTCCACTTTGGCAAACTTCTCACATTGAGCTTTTTTTATATGATTACCCTAGCTTACTAATCAATTTGGAAAGGGTTCATAATACACACTTATGATATTGATGGAAAGGCATCCCCGAAAATCAAACCCATTATACGATTGAAGAAAAATTATCATCCATCAATTGAAAATCATAGTCCCTAAGGTTACACTACCGGCTAATGAACAAATTCAAGCCATGGTCGATTGAGTAAAGCCTTCAGGTAACCATCTTGTAAAGAAAAGTCGATAAGGAAAATTTTGTTTGCTATGTCACTCTATGATCTTCATTAGCCCTCCATGTTGAATTTTAGAACACAAGACTTCATATCCAATAGGTCCATCTTTTTTCCTTTTTTTTTTTTTTGCAACAGTCTTAATCTCTCTCCTCTCTATTGGCTTCCTTATTAGCATTATTATTCCTCTCATGTTCGTTATGATCATCTCCAATATCCTTCCCATTCCTCTTTATATCATCGTCCTCATCTTTTTGCATCTCCCTTATCATTGCCAGAATCAATCCCCATAGCCTACTCATCATGTTGGTAATGGTAGTCGCTTAATTACTTCAACCTTTGCTCTGTCAATTTCAATGCCGCGGTTAGAAACCAAATAACTAAGTATTACCCTCATTAACTATGAAGAGACACAACCATACTCGTCAAAATTCATATATTGTATAAACAAAACCTTTTCCTTGAAAGTAGACCTACTTGATTCCATCTCTAATCCAATATTAGGTAGCTCCCTCCTTCAGTCCGTATTTTAGTCTTTTTCTTTGATCTATCATTTGGTAGAGATAGTGGTGGCTCTTTCTCCGATGCTACAACAAACATACTTAAGAGAAATTTCTTTTTTTAAACCAATTTAATTTTATATGAATTAAAAATGAAATATAAAATTATATGTAAGTGGTATTCATTGACCAGTAGTGACACTATATTTGATTTGTCTCATAGTACAAAGGTTAAGAAGGAAAATACAATGATTCAATTGTCAAATACTTATAATGTAAGATGTTAAAAGCATGTTAATTTTAAATTACTAATTGACTAATTGCTCTATGTCTATAATTATAATCTAATTATCACATATTTTATTTCTTTCATGTATAATATTGTAAATTAGGTTGATTTAGCTCGAAATCTACAATGGTCAATACACTTTTTTGTTTTTTGTTTTTTTTTTGAACTTTACATGAGTTTAAGCTGAATTATATTTGAACAAAATTTTTAAAAACTTAGATTGAGCGTCTTATGAATTTGGACTGAGTTAAGCTTAGGCTATATTTTTTAGGTAAATTTTTGTAATTTTCATTTAAAATATTGATGATTGTGTGAGTTCTTATAGTTAATACATATGAATTTATTGAAGTAGTTCATTTATAAACAATTTATGTTAAATTACTCAATAATTGCAAACTTTTGTAATAAAAAAAATGAAATATTTTGGACTTGGAAAATTTATGCTTGGTCTGACAATTGCAATGAACTTTGAGTTGAACTTGAATGTAATATTAATTGCGAACCCGTATTTTGTGTGACATAATTATAATAATAAATTTTATATTTATTTTTATTAAATAATTAATTATTATTTTATAAAAAAATTATTAAGTAAATAAAATAATAAAATAAAATTTAAAAGTTTGTAATTATATATAAAGATAGTTGTAATAAAGAAAGTAAATTTATATATTTAATTTATTGATTTATACTTTCAATCTTTATTGATACAATATTTAGAGAAAACTTGTTTAATTTAAATGAAATAATTTCTGACAATCAATTAAATAAATAATATTAAATATTTTATAATAAAAAACAAAATTAATAGATAGTTACAAATTATATATACACATGTGAAATAATTGTAATAAGAGATTATCTATTGATTTGTACATTCAATTTTGTGTGATATTATTTTAAAAGAAAACTTATTAAATTTAAACAAAATACTTCCTAAAAATCTATTAGACTACTACTACTCCTTATATACCTAAAATTTTGAATAATGAATGAAATTAATTTAAATTTTGACTTCTTGTTTATAATTTTTTAAATTTTTGTTTAAAAGTTATTTAAAATTTTTACATTTTAGATTTTTCTAATTTACTGTTCAAATTTTTTCATATGATCAACTTTTTGTTTAAAATTTTTACTATTTGTATTTTTTAATTTTACTATTTAAATAGTATTTTTATATGAAAGTTAATTTTTTTATTTTTCAATTTAAATTTTTTTGATATGGTAGTTTTTTTTTTTGTAATATAATGTAAAATAATGACACGTGATTGTAGTATAAACAATTATAGACAAATGACAAATAATGGGTTAAAATTAACTTTAAGACTAGAATTAGAGCATATTTAGCATTGATATTGAAAAAAATCTGATTTTGAGATAAAATAAAAAAATATTTTTTCTCCTAATTGATTATAACATTTTTTAATGTGAATTTATCAGTGAAAAAATTGATTTTGAAAAAAAAATATTATCAAATATGAAAAAATAATTTCTTCTATTTTTTGATCTCAAAATCCGAGTTTTCTAAGCACAATGCTAAACATGCTATATATATATATATATATATTTGAAGTTGGGGATGGGATAGACAGAATTTTCGGAGCCTAGGTTTGATAAGGTTAATATTAGGAGTGGAAAAGGTTAGAGGAGTAGAGTAAAATTTGAAATGTAAAAGTAATTTATTTATTTTTTCTAAATAAATACCATTATTTTGTCTCTACAATGATATATAGTAACACAAGTTAGCCTTTATACAAATATCACATAGTATATAGTTGTATGATACTTTTTAACTGATACATAGGTAACAGTATTAATTTTTTCAAAATATTACTATTAGCTATTTAATTATATATAAGCATAATTGTCATATGTTTATAGGTATCACAAGTGGACAATTATTAGTGAACTCACGATATATTATAAATTTTTTAATATGTCATTCTAGTTGCATTTTAATTTGAATCGTAAATAAAAAATAATGTTGTAATTAAAGTTGTAAATGTAGCATTTTAAGAAAACTAATTTGATTAGATGTTACAATAATACATACACCAATCTTAAAATTCAAATATAAAGCGCAAATGTAATATAATACTATATGCATAATTGTTAGCTTTTATTTCTTAATTATTATTACATTTTGTAATTTGGCTTTGATCATATAAATTATGTTAATATTATAGATAATTATATAAAAATAAAAATTAAATTTATTATCTCCATACATTATTATCATAATTTTTTTATGCGTTCAACAATTCTTTTAATATTATGTAATTTAAATTTTTTTTACAGAATATATAAAATATATTTTCCAATATATGCAAAATATTAGAAAATTATAAACCCATATAAACTGTTTATCTCTTACATTTATGTTATTTATATTTCTATATTTTTCAGGAATATAACATATCAAGAGGCTGATTTCAATACGAAAAGCAAATTTTGATCATAAAAATGGTCCGATAAATTCCACTTTTAACTATAAATCATACTTTATAATTTTAGTTGAATAACAATACTCATATTTTTATCATTCATGTTGTTGTTTTTAAGGTAAAGTACAATCAATTGACAAAAGAAAGAAATTCGCTTTTGTCGTCAAAAAGGGAAAGCGAAGCTAGCCAAGTCAAATGTTCCAGAAGAACTATTAGAATTATACACTTCAAACTCGGAAGATGCAAAGGAGTTTTGGTATAATATTCGATATTACAACAATTGTTTCTCATTCACATCATTTCGAGTCAATTTGGATAGAGATCTTGCAAAAAACAACAAGGGAGTTTTCACTTTTCGAGCTCAAGGACAAGTATTTCATGACATCCCTCCTTTCACACCAACAGAAAGAAATCCAAGAAACTTTCAGTCGTACTTTTATAATAACGAGAATGAAATTCAACATAGAGTGAATTCATTTAAATCCATAACCCCAAATTCTGTTATATTGGAGAAACTTATGAAAATCCTACGGGAAAATCCATACGAACAGTTTTTCAGAAAATTGAGTGACTATAATATATGTTAAAGGAACTAAACATAGGAATATCGAAAACTGTGCAAAAAGACCAACGAGTATATAACTCACCAAGAGCAGATGAAGTAGCAGATATTTGGATGGAAGGAAACAAACCTAATGCTTCACTAGAGAGGGAAATTGTAGTCTGTTCCCTCTCTGGACATTGGCATAGATTAAAACATTACTATGGTTGTTATGATCCATTGCAGAATCCTTTACTACTTTCAAAAGGTGAAAATGGCTGGCATCCAAACATCAAATATTTGTCAGCATCAAAACAGAAAGAGAGTGATATATTTTGTGAAGAAAATTACAGATCCAGAAAACTAAACTTAACATGTATTAATGATATTTTCGAAAAGCAGACGAGCGGTAAGTAATTTATGTAAGAGTTAATATTGATATGGCATCACCATAACTATATATTTATTTCCTAATATAATATGTTGTTTTAATATTTTCTAACTTATGTTTAAAATTGCCAAAAAAGGAAAAACCAATACCGTATCATGCTGAGAATATTATGTGGTATAGGCTACAAATAAGAGAAGGAGAGAATTGAGTATTTCATCTTACAGGACGACTTCTCCAACAGTTCGTAGTTGTTATGTATATCAAATTAGAGATGACAAGACTCGATTTTTTTAGAACCAAACAGTCAGAAATAAGAACTGAATTTTTGCAAGGCATAGTAGATTCGGTAAATGCTGGAGAAACCAGAGGGAAAGAAGTTGGAAAGAAATATGTACTTCCTACATCATTTATAGGTGGGCCGAGAGACATGTGCAAAAGATATTTAAATACAATGGCTTTAGCAAAATGACATGGAAAACCAGATATATTCATAACGATGACATGAAATCCAGAATGGGAAGAGATAAAAGAAGAGTTAAAACCTACACATACAGCTCAAGATAGACCAGATTTGTCTTTGAGAATATTTTGAGCTAAGCTAAAAGATCTAAAGGATCAGTTATATAAAAAGGAGATCTTTGGAAAAATTGCAGCACATGTCCATGTCATCGAATTTCAAATGAGAGGATTGTCACATGCACCTATATTAATTATATTAAAATAAGGACATAAGATTACAATGCCGGAAGATTTTGATAAATATGTAAGTGCAGAAATTCCTGATGAGAAAGAAAATCCAGAATTACATGAAATGGTAGCAAAACATATGATGCATGGTCCATGTGGAATTGTAAACCCAAAATGCCAATGCATTGTACATAACAAGTGCAGGTTTCACTATCCGCAAGCACACTCCTCGAAAACAACTGTGGCAAAAGATGGTTACACCATATATAGAAGACCAAATAATGGACGACAGGTGCACACCATTAAATTTTTTTAATGTCATATGATTAAAAAAGTCAATAATAATAATAATATTTTTTTATATAATAGAAACATCAGCAGTCAATAACAGTAGTTAATTTATTAAACTAAAATAACCAAATCTCTTTTTCAGTTATTTTTTAATCTTTTTCCTCGTAATAAAAATAATTAAATGCATATAGCCACAAATTCTCTATATTATCTTTTTTTATTTCTCTTAATCTATTTTAATCTAAAATAAAAATAAATATTTTCAATTAATTATAAGTAATTAAAATAAAAAAAATCACTCATTTTAATCAAAATTTATATAATTCACAATCTTTATTACAATACTATAAAACCATTAATAATAAGCGTCAAATTCAAAAATAGCATTAATTTTTATTTCCATGAACTGTATTAGCAAATTCAATAAATTGTACCTATTTTCTTTATCTTTGTTATTTTCAATAATCTTTTCATGTGCTCAATTTATAACATGTTTTATATAAATTGATTATCTAATACATTTAAATACTTCAGATCACGGCAAGGAAAATATTTTTGGATAATAGATGGTTAGTTCCTTATAGTCCATATTTATTGACAATATATAACTGCCATATCAATGTGGAAGTATGCTCGGAATTAAAGGCGGGCATGATAGAGTTGCAATCGACATCTGCTGTGAAGATGGTGAGAAACTAACAGATGAGATACAACAATTTCAAGATGCAAGATGGGTTTCGGCTCAAGAGGCTATATGGAGAATTTTTGAATTCGAATTGAATGAAATGTATCCTGCAGTTATCAATCTTCAACTACACCTTCCGAATAAACAATTAGTGAGATATTATCAACAACACTACCTAAAAAAGGCGTTAGCATTATTGCACAAAACTATGCTCACAAAATTCTTCAATACATGCTCTATTGATGAAAATGCAAGAAAATTATTATATAGAAAGTTTTTAGAGCAATATGTATGGGACAATCAACATAAAAAATGGTCTAAAAGAAAAAAGGGGCAAGTCATAGGATGTGTAAATGCAACAAACACAACTGAAGGTGAGAGATACTATCTCAGGTTGTTGAATCATGTGAGAGGGCTGACATCATTTACATATTTGTACATAGTTGATGGTATCGAATATGAAATATTCAAGGAGTCGGCAATAAAGAGAGGCTTATTAGAGTCTGACCAAAGCATATTTGAATGCATGACTAAAGCAGTAGCATTTAAAATGCCAAGAGACTTAAGAAGACTATTTGCCACTTTATTAGTTTATTGCGAGCCATCCAATGTAAGAAAGTTATGGGATGATTACATGGAACCAATGTCAAAATATTTCAAAAAGGAACATGAAAATTCAGTCGAGAGTCAAATTTCATGCACTCTTGAAAGTATTGATTTTTATTTATAGAGCATGGGTCAAAATATAAATAAGTATGATACGCTGAAAATCAGGTTTGATTAGCAAAAACATGTACATTATAATTCAAGAGAAATCAATGATGAAATGTCTGTAGAAATTCCACAAGAAGACCTAAATGCAAGAGCTAGACTAAACACATAGCAATTACAGGCATATGATATCATACTTGATAAAGTAAATTCAAATAAGAGTGGAGTGTTCTTTGTGGATGGGCTTAGTGGGAATGGAAAGACCTTTCTATACAGTGCATTATTGGCTAATGTTAGATCGGAAGGAATAATAGCACTCACCGTAGCAACATCAGGAGTAGCTGCATCAATTATGCCTGGCGGGAGAACTGCACATTCTGGATTTAGTATACCATTGAGCCCAACAGAGACAAGTATGTGTGGAATATCAAAACAGAGAGGACGAGCAGAATTACTAAAAATAGCAAGGCTGATCATATGGGACGAAGCACAAATGGCAAAAAAATTCGCTATTGAAACAGTTGACAGAAACATTTGGAAAAGGTAATAGTGTTTGGAGGAGATTTTCACCAAGTTTTACCAGTAGTGCCTAAAGGTACAAGACATGATACAGTAAATTTGAGCTTAATAAAATCTTACCTTTGGGATAAAATGCAAGTATTCAAATTAACAATTAATATGAGGGCTAGAGCATATAAGAATTTTGGTGACTTTCTCCTTAGCATAGGTGTAATGGGGACTATCCAATAACAAAAGATGATCTAATATTAATTGTAGAACAGATGGTAATAAGGATGAAGATGAAGAGGATGGCGAAAAAAAACTAATAGATGTTGTATTTCCATCTTTAATAGAAAATTCATCCTCAACAGAATACATGACAAAACGGCCAATCTTGGCAACAAAAAATGAGTTTGTTGACAAATTAAATCAAATCATGATAGAATTATTTCCAGGAGAAAGCAAAGCGTTCAACAGTTTTGATGAAGCGGTCGACGATACAAATAATTACAATCAAGAAGAATTTCTAAACACTTTATTACCAAATGGACTTCCACCACACACATTGGAACTAAAAGAAAATTGTCCAATTATGCTTTTAAGGAATTTGGATCCATCTAATGGATTATGTAATGCCACAAGAATGGTTTGCAAGAAATTCGATAGAAATGTTATATATGCACCATAGTTGTTAAAGGTGCAAGGCGCACTAAGGCGCCAAGGGGTCTTGGAGCCTTGGTGCAAGACGCAAGGTGCAGGTGCAGGTGCACGTCTGAGCGACATTAGGCGCAAAAATTTAAAAAAATAAAATTAAAATTAAGAGCTAATAATTATATATGCATATTATCATTATATATTGAGTGAAAAATTTCAAACCCTTTAATAGTTTTCTTGAACTAGATTAGAAAAAACTTATTTCTAACTCTTGTAACAACATTTAAAATAACTAATTTTTTTTTATCTAACCTTATAATAGTTGAAAATTTATTGACTATGACAAAAACCTTTCTACACTAAATAATCAGTAAAAAAAAAAAAATCAAGTAGAATGTAGAAGACACATGAAAACACATGCATAACTATAAAAAATTATCACAAGCAGTAAAAATACAAAGCCCAAAAACTCAGAAACAAAACCAAAACCAAAAATCTCTCTCGCCAAAAATAGAATAGGTAAAAAGAGAAAAAGAAAGAAATAAAACACTAAAAACAAAACAAATAGAAGAAAAAGAAATAAAAACAGGGTTGAAGATAATAAATTTCAGGCATGCGATGGCCGAAAATGGACAAATCGACGATCAGCGACCTTAGTACTAGTGGTTTGGTTACATTTCGGTGACTTTTTGATGATGCCGGTGAACTTTTCGACACGTCGACACCATATTCTGACAGATCGGTCATCTAGGATTCCAGTGATCATGATATTTTGAGTGAAAGATGAATGTTATAGTAGAAGTTAGAAAAGTGCGCCTTTCTTCGCCTAGTAGTAGCTAAAGGCGCATGCCTAAGGCACCAAGGCGAGCGCCTAAGTAACAGCGCCCGCCTTTGGCCTGTAGAGGTGCAAGGCTGGTCTCCTAGTGCGCCTTATGCCTGAGGCGCGCCACTATGAGATGCAGAGATAACAATCGGACAACATGTAGGAAAACAAATTTTTATACCAAGGATTTCACTATCACCAGCTGAAAATGAAGGCTATCCATTTCATTTCAAAAGAAAGCAATTTCTAGTATGCCTTTGTTTTGCAACGACAATCAATAAAACACAAGGTCAAACAATACCGCATGTAGGAGTCTATTTACTGCATGAAGTCTCCTAACATGGACGATTATACATAGCATTGTATGAGGAATTTCGACGTCTACAACTAAAATATTAGTTATAACAGATAAAGAAAAAATATAACAAGGCATATACAAAAAATGTGGTATATAAAGAAGTCCTATTGTAATACTAGTTTTATAATAATAGAACTTTAAAAAGATTTTTATTGTAATAATAATATTTATATATATTTAATAACTTTTATTTCCTGCAAATAATTAAAAATTTTAAAAATCTAAAAAAAAAACTACCAACAAATTTTCTTAAAAATTATATATATATATATATATATATATATGTATATTTCTATTTGGTTGTAACTTCTTTTTTATTTCTGCATACTTTGTACTTTTATTTTGTGAAATTAACAGATAGCTATGATGAAATAATTAATTATAAGTAATATCAACTGTTTGCCATTTTATACGTGATGTGCTCTAATATTAATATGTCGCATGGTCCATGTAAAATAAATATTAAGCTATTTTTTTTTCTCCAGTTGGATAGTTATAGGCTCAAAAATTATAAACTAATCTAAATGAATCGTTCATTTGTTATGAAATAATAATTTAGGAAACAAATGCATTACTGCACTTTCAGTTCATACAACAAACTTCACATAGTTAGAAACATGAGCAAATCAAATCATACAAGAACACAACAAGAATGAGAGTAACAAGAGTAAAGCGTCAACAGTTCAAGCTGACAAGCACATAATAGAAGCAATTATTGAACAATATTTAAATCAGAATCTAAATCAACTTAAATTATGTTCGAGCAGAAGAATTTGAACAAGTGGATTGGGTAAGGTTTGACATTTTTAGTTTAAATTATTTGAAAGAATATGAATAAATCCTTCGATTTCTAAGATTAAAATAAAGCTAAGATTGATGAATGTAAGAGAGTGACAGAGGGGGGATTTAAGACCACACCTTTTAAATAAGTATCTCAGATAAACTCACATTCACAAATTTATACAAAATTTAAGAATCATAATTGACAAAAGAAAAATATGCAGTATCAAATAGAAATCCCCTAGTTTGAAATGCCTACATCCAAAAAGAATATCATCCTTCTATTATTTAAACTTGGGATAACTATAAAATAACGTGTAAAACCAATACCGTTCATTTTCAGACGTTCCAGACCCGTTTCTCTAGAGGTCCAACAAAGATTTCTCCCTCTCCTCGACTCTCTTCTTTGCAGCCTCCCTTGTTACTTGCTCTGCAGAACTCATTTTTTGTCCTGTTTTTAAAACAGAAGATGAACAAAAGCCCCCATTCAATACGACGTTGCTGCGGCCACGGCAGCAGATGGAGCGGTTGCCGTGGAGGAAAATAAAACGTCTCTCTTTTATTGCTCTTGAAAGCGGTTGAGCTCAAGGTTGTCAAACTCGCATTTTTACCCTGAAATCGGTAGAGGATCCTATAATCGGAATCGTAAAATCGAATTGTAAAATCGTAAGATTTTACAACATAATAAAATATCTTTTAAAATATAATTATACATATATAAAAATATAAATAAGATATTTTTTAAAATTATATACACGTAAAATTATATTAAAAAGATCATAAGAGAACATGTTCGTAAAGAGATTCAAGTTTATATCACACATCTTAATATTAAAATACCTAAAAGAAATTAGTTTAAATGCATTACAAATTTAAGTTAATAAAACAAAACATAAAAATAAATACTACATGAAATAAAATATAACATTTAAAAAAAGTCATGAACATTTTTATTCAAATCAACCCATTCATCTTCATCTGTATCAACATCATTGTCATTTTCATCTTCATCATCTTCAAATTCATTGCCACCAAAAGACTCATTATTAGTATTTTCCCAATTAGTATCATTAATAATGACATCATTGGTAATGAATTCCACATCCATTGGAGTCTCCAATGATTGCTCATTTTCATCACAAGTAACATTAATATCATCTCCACCTTCATGAATTTCCAAATTATCACTTTCATCATTTCCTGTTGCACCATCCAAAACACCTAACCAATCTTCATTTCTTGAAACATCAGGATTAGGCTCCTCAGTTATCCACTCATCATCAGAAGATAAATCTTCAAAGTCACATAAATAATTATCCTTTGTAGTCTGTCCATCCTTCAACTTCACAAATACCAAGTCATTCATTTTCTTTTGATGCAAACAATTTCTTCTCTTAGTGTGAACCTGTAAAATAAGTTACATAAACTTTTGTAAGAAACTTTAAAAAAGAGTAAATAAAGAAAGGGAAAAAGATAATAAAAAATTTATTTATTACCTGCTCAAATGCACTCCAATTTCTCTCACATCCAGAAGAACTACAAGTCAAGCTTAATACTCGAATAACAAATTTTTGCAACTCGGGACACTCATCTCCATAAGAATCTCACCACTTTGTTGGTGTCTTTTTGTCCCTTGCTAGCTTAACAGTCTCAATCCCAAATAAGCCTTTTGCATCCTTGAATCTCTCAAGTTGCATGTCCATCTCGCATCTTATTTTTGGATCAAGAACCATCTTCTCTATGCATTTATACAATCCAATTTTGATCTCAGCATTGACTTTAAAATTGGGACTGTAATGGTACCTAGGATTTAAGTAGTAAGTTGCAGCATGCAATGGTCTATGAAACTAAAGTTCCCATCTCTGATCAATAATGTTCAATATATCTTCATAACTAGAAAAAACAAAAATAAAAGGCCCAACTAATATTTGTTAAAGGCAATATAAATTTAAAACAATGAAGACTAATTGTAAAAAACAAAACAAACAATTTAAATATATAGATTATAGTTAAACACTTACTTTTTTTTGACATTGTTAAAATTGTCCTTGATTTTCTCTCTAGCACAAGTCATTTCTTCATAAATGAAACCCATAGCTGGTGTCTCATTTGAATCCACCAATCGAAGCACTTTAATGAGAGGGCATGCTACCTTAAGGCAAGTAACCACATTTTTCCAAAATTTACTATCCAAGACCATTTGTTGAACTTGCTTCCCATCATTTGAAGAGACAAATCTACTACACTTCCATGACTTGGAAGTAAGCATTGTCATCAATGCACCTTGTGTTCACTTAGACAAGCTAAAGTCAATTAAGCAGTAGCAAAACAAGTTGCACCAGGTCTAATCAAATCCCTGTTCTTGGTGAAGTGCCTCAAAATGGAAATAAGAATGGTCCTTGAATAAATATAAGTTATGATCCTTCGTGCTTTTAAGATTGTTGCATTGTGGACTTTTAGTTTCTTCTCAAAGTCCTCTAAGATCAAATCAATACAGTGAGCGACACAAGGAGTCCAATAAAGCCTTGTTCTTTTCTCCATTAGCTTATCCCCTGCTGCTTTATAATTAGTAGCATTATCTGTAACCACCTGAATAACATTCTCCTCTCCAACCTTTTCGACAATGTCATTTAACATCTCAAAAACTTTGTCAGCAGTTTTAGAGATGTCAGATGTATCAATTGATGTCAAGAAAATTGTTCCATTCGGACTATTCACTAAAAAAATTGCAAATAAAATGCCTCTTTTTATTTGTCCACCCATCTGACATGATAGTGCAATCGATTTTTTTCCATTCAGTTTTATACTCCTCAAGTATTTCCACAGTCACTGCTAATTCTTTCTTCAAATACTTCTCCCTGATTTCATGGTAAGATGAAGGTTTCAATCCACAACCATATTTCCCAATCAAGTCAACCATTTTTGCAAATTCAGGATTCTTCACACAATTAAAAGAAATTGCACAAATATAGAAAAAACGAGCAATTTGTTGACATACTTCTTCTCTCAATTCCTTTTTCATCAATTGATTTATAGTTGTTTGAGTACTATCGGCCATACTAGTCCCTTTCTTCACAAAAGAATCTATAGTACTTTTCCCCTTTTGCTTTGACATAATTTGATGTACCTCATTTTCATCATCTTCTGACTCATCGATATCATAAAATTGCTTTTTTTTTTTGCTAATTTTGCATTTTTTACTAAAACAGTAATCATTTGCTTCTTAACCTCATCTGGTACACTTCTACAAGGCTCTACATCTTTTCTAGTACATGTTAAATGGTGCTTGAATCGAAAAATCCCTCCAGTGAAAATTTTATCGCAAAATTTACATTGAATTTTCTTTGAGTTTTTATCCACATCCATGCCATATTGTCATCCCAAATCTGATCTATTTCCAGCTGTATTTTTACTTTTAGTAATAGCTTTTGAAGAATTAGAAATAAACATCTCAAATTCAATCACTAGTAAAGAAAAAAATAAATATGATTTAGCCACTCTCTTAATAATAATACATAAAAATCAGATTGTCCAACCCAAATATTAAGTTAACAAAACAGAATATATTAGAATATATTATATATCTTATAAAAAGAAATGGAACATAGACACTTGGCAGAAATTGGATTCGGATCCAATATTTGTGTTTAAACAGAAACATGTTCTGCTTCCAAAAGGAAATCAAGAGAGGTTCAAGCAAAATAAATTATGTAACTAAGACAAATGATAAAGTTCTAACCCTAAAATTCTAAGTCATACCATCCAAATCATAAACAAAAATATGCAGGGGGAGAAAAAAGCACAAAATCCAGCGTTGACTCCATATTATGAAAAGCAACGATTACTTAAATGAAAGTTCATGATGCATATACAGTAAAACAACTCCAAGAATCAGCTATACTAAATCAGATCTTCAAGATTAAGTATTCAAAAACATTCTAGTAAATGATAATGTAGTTCTAAACTCCAACAATTACAGTTCAATTTCTTCTAATCTTCATTCTTTCTTGGAGTTAAAGATAAACAGTTTAGTAGTTTAAAATACATATAGAACATGATAAAGTTGAATTCCTCAAATTGCAATATCTATTGCTCCACAGTTGAATTCCTCAAATTGCAATAATTTTTGCAGCAGGCTAGGAAATAGATATTTATCTCAATTTCTACTCAAGCCTCTTCATATAAGGAACACAATGAAACAAAATAGACAAACAAGTTATCAAAGAGAAAACTTGTAATAAATAAACGGATGACAAAAAGAGAATCAATCAGAAAATAACTCATAAGCCTTCAACATGACATCTACTTTCACACTTTCATGAGATAAACAAATAAAACAAACTAACAGTAATAGTTTCTGTTACATGCCTATTAAATTTCTGTTATAGTTCTGTGTACATGCCTGGTAAGTTTTTGTTACATCCAAATCATGAATCCATTAATTGATCCATCAAATACTGGCTAAATATCAGTCATAGTTATTGAACTTTTCACTTATTCATAATAAAGTTATTAAACTTTAATTTATATCTTCAAACCTATCATTCTTCAACTTTGAACTCTAAATCTCACCAAAACAAAATAAGTTGAAGAATAAAAACAGTTTAATAGCTTACCGCTAACAAAGGCTTTAACAAACCAAAACAAACAGGAAGAAGTAGGAAACAAAAAAAAAAAAACAAACAGGAAGAAGAATGAATAGGAAGAAGTAGGAAACAAAGAGGAAGAAGTAAGAAACAGGAAGAAGTAGCAAACAAAAACCAGAAACCCAAATGTTGGACTAGGACAATTAATCCTAGGTTTAAAACTCTTTTGATCTTGACAAAGTAGATTGATCATCACTAATGTTTCAAATAAGTGTTGTTTTTGCAGAATTGAATCATTCCCTCTAGAAGAAATAAAGAAGATGATGAATTTCGAAGTAGCATGAAAATCGCGACCGCAATCTCCATATTCGCGACCGCGATTCATGTTAAGACATGTTAAAAATTAGGCAGGCAAAATCGCAGTGTGATTCTCGGCCGCGATCCTTGAAGAAAGAAAGGACATTTTATCACAGACGAATTCGCAGTAGGAATCTCGACTGAGTCGCGACCGCGACTTTCAAAGAAATTCAAGAGGGAAGCAAGTCCACAATCACAGCTGACAAGTGTCCAATGAGACTGTTGGAAGTCAAAAATTGCGAAGGGATCTTGCCAGTAGCGACCGCGATTCTGGTGGAAGAAACTGACCAACTTTGGCAGTTGAATTCGCTGTGACTGTCGCGTTCTGAGCAATAAAAATTCGCGACCGCGACTTTTGAAAGTAGGTAAAGGACAACGGCTCTATTTTCAGTATGAACAAATAAGGAAATGCCACGTGGACTAGCCGTTACAAACAAACGGGGTTTCTCTTTAAGAATTTGGATTTCGCGACCGCGAAAGGCAGTAGCGACCGCGAATTCATCCTGACAAGCATTAAATGCAGAATCTGTCAAGCTTGTCTCAAGGATTTAATGAGCTATGATCTGCAACGTCTCTTTGAAGATGTTTGGCTATAAATACCCTACCAAACAACCATAAAGAAGGTTGCTAACAATTCTATTACAAGCATTGAAAGCTCTTAAGTCCTTGCTACTCATTTTCTTCATCTTCTTTACATTTGTTAAGTGTAAGCAATAAACACCAGGTTGTAAGGTTCTGTGTTAGCCTACTCAAAACACTTTAAGAAAGGTTTTAGTGTTAGCCTGTCAAAACACTTGAGCAAGGTTTTGTGTTAGCCTAGAAAACACTTTATTGTAAGGTTGTGTGTTAGCCATCAAAACACAAGTTGTAGTAAGTTGGGTGTGAGCTTGAAACCCACCATTGAATTAGTAAAATACCCAATTGAGTGATTGGGGAGTGGATGTAGGGATTGTTTTGCCCGAACCACTATAAAATCTTTATCTCCTTGCAATTCTTTCTTCTTCCCTTAATCTTTAGTTTAAATTTCTAAACACCAATTCAACCCCCCTTCTTGGTGCCTAGGGACAACATATAGCAAAATAGTGGAAGCCTCCTACTAAGGTGGTTGATGGAAGCAAAGAGTTCATCCCAAGGGAAGAATGGGTGGAAGGTCATAGAAGATCAAATGGAAGAAACAAAAGGGCAATGACAATTCTTCTTAGTTTTTTGTCAAAGGAAGAAATAGGAAGAGTTCAATATTACCTCAAAGCCAATGGAATTCGAAAAGCTTTAGAGAATTGTTGTGAAGGCACAACCTTGGTTAGATCTAACAGATTGGAGATGTGTGTGATAGAATAAGAGTTGTTTATGCTAGAGGATAATAAAAGCATCACTGATATGACAAATAGACTTTTATCCATTGCCATAAACATGATGAAATTCAGAAGGATACTCATCAATCATGAGGTAAACTCTAAAATATTTAAATCCTTACCTCTTGAGAATTAGTACCAGGGTATGTAGCATATAAGAGCCAAATCCAAAAATTGGAAAAGCGCAAATTGATGTCCTCATAGGCAAGCTTTTCACTCATGAGCTAGCCTTGAAAAAGGATGGGAAGATGAAAAAGATGAGAGGGCAAGGGGATAAGAATGAAAAAACAGAAAAGAAGGCTTTAGCCCTCAAATCCTCATCTAAAGACAAAAAAACAGAGGTTGTCTCAAATGATGATGATAGTGAAAAAGAAGAAGAGGAGCTAGCTATGTTGTATAGAAGAACCAAGGAACTTATAAGAATAAGAAAAGATAAAAGGAACTTTAAGAAGGCTTCTCCCAACCTCAAAGAAAGGATGAGTGAGGTAACATACTATACGACAAGCAAGGCCACATCAAGTATGATTGCCTAAGTTGAAAAAAGAGAAAAAAAGGGGACAAAGAAAAGAAGAAAAGCTTCAAAGTTACTTGGGATGACAACTTAAGTGAGGAGGATGAAGATGAAGAAGTGGCAAATCTATGTTTCATGGTACAAGATGATTTTTTAAATGAGGTAATTCTTCTGAAAACTATAATGTATTAGATGATGTGGATGATGAGATCTTAGAAGCTCTTACCTTGAGATGTGACAAATAGAAGTCACAAATGAAAACTTATAAAAAGAGATGCTCAAAACTGGAAAATGAGTCTAACTCATTGAATAAGCTCATAAGTGAATTGAAGTTTTCTAATGAAGAACTCAAAAAATCTATAGAAAGTCTTACAATGTCTTTATCTTCTCTAAATTCCTTGAGAAAGAAAAATGATACCTTAAAAGGAGAGGTAATTGAGCTTAGAAATTCTATTTCTAAGTTTCATAAAGGGAAGGAAGCTTTAGATATATTAATTATATCTCAAAGAACCCCACTAGTTGACATGGTCTTAACTTCAATGGAGCCTCTTTATCATCTAATCCCCCTCTCACTACTTTCATTAGAGCTTCAACACCTCAAACATCTAGTATTGAGATAGTTGGGAGGAAAAGTGCTCATAGCACTAAGCCACTAATGCCCAAGGGCAAAGGGAAGGCACATCAAGGCTCAAAGCTTATGTTTAAAGCACTAACCATGCATACATCTACAACAAGAAACATGTTTACCCCAACACACATAAAAAATTCTCATATACTCCTAACCATTCATACACATGCTCACACTCACATCATCATTATATGAGAAGTACCTCTACTCATACCAAAGCTATGCATAGGAAGAAGACTCATAAGTCTAAACTCTAATGTCATTATTGCATGAAGTTTGGTCATATAAACATCTATTGTTATATTAAGAAGGCTCATCTCAAATCAAATGACCCTTTTAGGCCTAACCCCTAAGGACCCAAGTAAACTTGGGTACCTAAACAAAAGTGATTTATTTATGTTTTATAGGATTGTATGGTAGCCACCAATGAAGACAGTGATTGGCATATGGATAGTGGATGCTTAAAGCATATGACGGGCAACAATAAGCTATTCATGGCCATAAAAGAGAAAAAAGGTGGCAATGTCACTTTTGGGAATAATGCCAAGGGTAAGGTAATTAGCATTAGAATAATGGGTAAGAATGGTTGTTCATTTATTGATGATGTTCTTCTCATAGATGGTTTACAATATAATTTGCTTAGTGTAAGTCAATTATGTGATAAAGGTAACAAAGTCACCTTTGACCTTAGAGAATGTCAAGTTACCACTTTGGTGGATAAAAAGGTAGTCTTCAAGGGTGAAAAGAAGGGCAATACCTACTTAATTGACTTAAACAGTTTGGCTAACCAATCTTTCAAATGTCTTGTATCCCTTAACAATGAAGCTTGGCTTTAGCAGAGAAGACTTGATCATGCTAGCATGAAACTCCTACAAAATCTTTCAAAAGGAAAGCTAGTAAAAGGTCTTCCTAAGCTAAAATTCTCAAAAGACAAGACATGTGGACCATGCCAAATGGGAAAGCAACATCTATCTTCATTCAAGGAAAAGAATGTTGTAAGTATAGCTAGACCCCTTCAACTTATCCATATGGACTTGATTGGACCTAATACACACACACACACACACACACACACACACACACACACACACACATATATATATATATATATATATATATATATATATATATATATATATATATATATATATATATATATATATATATATATCCT